>CAUYRH010140890.1:0-13418 GCA_963574655.1 Perodicticus potto
AGTGGTAGCCTCTAGGTTCCACGGGTAAGGTCGGTGATTGGAGGTCTGGTAGGCAGTCCAACCAGGTTCGCCCCAGCCGAATACCCTGCTCATTGCCTGGGTGGCAGATGTTGCTGCCACCCAGCCCCCCTGATCAATGACACAGAGGTAGCACCATAGACGGAATGATTGATGGCGGAAGCCCACTCTGGCATTCAGCGCTGAAGCTCATTCAGGCATTACCCTCTTCTTCTTTTTTTATTGAGACAGAGTCTTACTCTGTCGCTCTGGGGTTGAGTCCATGGCATCATCATAGCTCACAGCAACCCCAAATTCTTGGAGCTCAAGCAGTCCTCATGCCTCCACTTTCCTAGTAGCTGAGACTACAGGCTCCTGCCACAATGCCCAGCTAATTTTTCTATTTTTAGGAATGATGCGGTCTCACTCTTGCTCAGGCTGGTCTCTAAATCCTGAGCTCAAGCTATCTGCCCGTCACGGCCTCTCAGAGCTAAGATTACAGGCATGGGCCACCGTACTTGGCCTCTGATTTCCTCTTTATCTTGTAAGTTTTAATTTTCCAAGCATATAATTAATCCTCTAGTTGTTGATTTCTAATTTTATTACAATTTTGTCTGTGAACATGACCTGTATGCTATTAATTTTTTTCAAACAATTTGAGATTTTCTTAGTGACCTAATGTAGGACAAATATTTGTGAATGTTCCATGTGTATGTGACAAGAATCTCAGTTCTCTGTTGGGGCACTAGCTTGTGTGCACTTGTGGGCACTTTTGGGTGAAGTATGTAATCGTGGCATTCAGGTCCTCTTTCTCCTTATTTGCCTACTTGGTCTGTCTGTTTCTAATAAAGGATTCCCAGGTCTTTTCTCATGCAGATGTCCTTCTTTTCCTTATGAAGGCCTTCTTTTACTTTTTGTCTTGCTTACCTTTTCTATGGTGTTCAACATACACTGCTCTCCAGGAAACTTTCCCTAATTAACCTAAATTTTCAGAACTGATTCCTTGGCCTTCCTCCATCTATTCAGAGCTACTCTGACACAGTCAGCATCTTCCCCTTAACACATTCAAGGTCTCCTTACTCTTTCCTTCCGCCCATCTTACCAAACTCTGAAACTTTACAAATTTCCCCTTCTTCTACCTCCTCAGCACACCTGGTTCAAACAGATCCAGTAAGAATGGTCCTAGGCTCAAAGGCCAAGCTCTACTCACCTCCTTCTGGATTTCACTCTTGAGGGCTGAGATCTTCATTTTCATGTCTTCCAGCTCATGGTCTGGGAAGGGGTGCACCTGTGGGCTGGCCTCAGACTCCTCAGGAGATGGAAACACTAAGTCGGCCAGGGGGATGTACCACTTGCAATCATATTGCTGGTGTTTCCTGCAAACAAACCAGAAGGAAGTTGGCTCTTTAAGTCTGCACTGCTGAGCCTAGAACCAAAAAACTACCTAGAAGGGATTTACTCAGTATTTACCAGAGGCAAGAATGATCCCTGCTCTTTTTTTTTTTTTTTTTGTAGAGACAGAGTCTCACTTTATCGCCCTCGGTAGAGTGCCGTGGCATCACACAGCTCACAGCAACCTCCAGCTCCTGGGCTTAGGCAATTCTCTTGCCTCGGCCTCCCGAGTAGCTGGGACTACAGGCGCCCGCCACAATGCCCAGCTATTTTTCTGTTTTGCAGTTCAGCCGAGGCCAGGTTTGAACCCGCCACCTTCGGTATATGAGACCGGCGCCCTACTCGCTGAGCCACAGGCGCTGCCCCCCACCCTTTTTTTTTCAGTTTCTGGCTGGGGCTGGGTTTGAACCAGCCTCCTCCAGCATATGGGGCCAGTGCCCTACTCCTTTGAGCCATAGGCACCGCTCATGATCCCTGCTCTTAAGGAGTTGATCGGGAACCACACACATGGAGTGCTGAGAGTTGGAGTCTAGGGCTAGCCAGCAGTGAGGGATCTGGTTCTGTACCTTACCAGTCTTTCAGCCCAGTATGACTGATGTTCTTGACACTTGGGTGTCAAGAAGAGGGAAGCCTTCCTGCTTGGGCCCAATATATTCCTTTTTTTTTTTTGAGACAGAGCCTCAAGCTGTCCCCCTGTATAGTGTGCCGTGGCATCACAGCTCACAGCAACCTCCAATTCCTGGGCTCAAGCGAGTCTCTTGCCTCCCAAGAAGCTGGGACTACAGGCGCCCGCCACAACGCCCAGCCACTTTTTGGTTGCAGCCGTCATTGTTGTTTGGCGGGTCGGGACTGGATTCGAACCCGCCAGCTCAGGTGTACATGGCTGGCGCCCTATCCTGTTGAGCCACAGGCGCCGAGCCAGGCCCAATATATTCCTATGCTCCATCTCACACCATTCCCTCCCTTCTAGCCTATCCATACTTAGCTCACATTCATTATCCTTTAGGTTAGAGATAGAATACAGATGTTATTCTGAATGCCAACTCTGATCAATTTAAGTATTGGACCGAGGATGATAAAGCCACATTCAAGCCTACTGGGAAAGAGTGCCATGATTGATTAGTAATGTCTGCTGCAGGCAAAGGACTGAAGGCCAAGGCACATATGCCTATTTTTACCATCTCTGTTTTAAAAACTATCTCATATGTGATCTAGTTCCTGGGAGCCATGCCCTTTATTGAAGTTCACTCCTCCTCTGACTTCCCCTAGGACTTAGATTTGCATCTCTCATTCTGGTCTCTTAGTGTTGTGCAGGAAGTGTGGACTTACTGCCCCCAGTACTATAAGGTGGTGTATCTGGCACATCACAAATGATTAGTAAATAAAAGTAGAAGAATGTGTTAATAACTTGAATAATCTTTTCGGTTCATGGCACAGAGCAGACCCACATTACTGGATACAGAGATGGAGAAGGAAAAGAGCTTTCAAATTAGATAGGGTTCAAATCCCACCTCTTCCACGTCTAGCTGTGCTACTCTGGGCAACTTACTTACCTTCTCTAAGGCTTTTCTCTTATCTGTGAGATGAGGATAATAATAAGTACTTTGTGGAGTTGCTGGGAAGACAGGGAATAATGCATTCAAAGCATTTGTCATGGCACCTGGCATGGCATAAGCCCTCAATACATGGTAGCAGTAGATTTAGTGAATATTCACAGAATTGCAGTTAGCAAAAATTTAGAGATGTCTAATAAAAGGAGAATGCTTAAGTAAATTATGGCGTATCCACTTGTAACATCATCCAAGAAAGTAAAATGATGATTATGAAGATTAGGCAGCAACAGGGAAAATGCTTATGACATGAAATAGAAAAAGCAGAGCCCCAAATTGGGCATTCACTCTGATTACGACTGTATAAAAAAACATAAGAGAGATTTAAAAAAGGGAAAGAAATATAGCAGCAGGAGACTGATGCTTATGTTCGGGAGGGTGATGGCTTTTTTTCTGTAATGTCCTTATATTATCTTTATAATTAAAAACATGACTTATTTTTAGAAAATATCTATGCAGTGAAATCAAATTAATTAAAATATTTTATTTTAAAAGGAAAAAAACCCCATAAATTGCCCCAGGTTGCTGAGGGCTCCATAAGGAGCAAGGTCTGGTTGCCCCCACTGCATCCCTGGGCTCCCACACACTCACACACTCACCCTGCAGAGGTCTTCTTCAGCTTGGCACACAGTAGGACATCAGTAAAGAGGAAGACGTGCCGCAGCTTCCGGGAGCCCTCCGACACTTCCACCAGGAAGCCGTCCTTCACCAGCTGCCGCGTCTAAGAGAAATGGCAGACCGTCCCAGCCTGCTCAAGGGGACAGCAGCTGCGGGCCCTGCTGGAGCCGGAGGCACTGTCCAGCCAGGGAGGGCTGAAGGCATGGGCTGGTCATGGTGACACAGGTTTAAATCCTTGCCACTTCTCAGCTGTGTTCTCAGGCAAGCTCCCTAACCTCTCTGAATCTCAGATTTGTCATCTATAAAATGGGGTCAATGAAATCTGCCTCTTAAGGGGATTCACCAAGATGAGGCATGTAAAACAATAAACCAAGTGCCTGGTATAGAAAATATGAGCAACAAATGGAGCTGTCAACAGCTCCCACCTGAAAGACCTGGTTTTTCCACCCTGGGGCATGAACGGAGCCCCCAGCAACCCCTCCCCACTAAGCCTAAGAAGCTGATCTAATTTAAGCTCAACCTTGACCTGTGGACCCTCTCAATCCTATTTATGTTACTTCTCAGTGGATTCTTCAGCCACCCCCAGTGGATGGGGACACTGGGCTGTCCTCAGTGGGGCTGTTGGCAGTGTCTAAGGGGAGACCTGCAGCCAACTCTGACCTGGGCTCTGGAGAGTAAGGAGCATTTTGCTCCATGTGTGATTTCCAGAGTCTCCTACCAGCCACCCTCAGAGCCAATGGGCTTCTTTGGAACTGTCACAGCCTTTCCTGTGTGTCTTATATACTGTGTGACCTACATATGCTGCAATATGTAGGTGAATGTGTTGAAAGTATGTAATTAAGATAACCTGAAATTGATGGTGCCTCTAAGCCCTCTGGAGATTTCTCAGACATCCCCAGAGTAAGATAAACTCGTGACATTCCTGGGTGTTGCAAACCAGCCCCAGGAACTGCAAAGAGACAACTGTCCATGCCCCACATTAGTCATTCTCCAGACCTGTTCCTCAGGATTCTCTCCCCAAGAGACACTGCAGGCTCATAAATGCAACAAAGGAGCATAAACCTAGCCAGCCTTCACTCCTAAACGCCACTTAATTAAATCTATTTGACAGGAAGCATTTTATCTGGGCCAGGCTGCTGACCCACGAGGGTAATTGTCCCTCTGTTCTTCCTACTGCTTCTCCTCATGGGGATAACCCCCACTCCACTTCCACCAGGAAGGTACAGGGAACTGCCAAACAACATCTAGGTGCCCACATGGGACATTCCAGCAACCTGAGTGGCCTCAGTCACCTCCAGTATCAGCCTTTCCTGTAATTGGGCTCACTCCCTAGCTCTTGTTTGTGGTAGCCCATATAAAGTGGCTTAGACAGGCCGGACATGGTGGCTCATGCCTGTGGGAGGCTGAGGTGGGTAGATTGCCCTGAGCTGGCGGGTTTGAGACCAGCCTTAACAAGAGCAAGTTTCCATCTCAAAAAAATAGCTGGGTGTTGTGGCGGGCACTGTAGTCCCAGTTACTTGGGAGGCTGAGGCAGGAGAATCATCTGAGCCCCAGAGTTGGAGGTTGCTGTGAGCTATGAAGCCATGGCAGTCTACTGAGGGTGACAAAGTGAAACTCTATCTCAAAATAAATAAATAAATAAATAAAAATAAAAATAAAAAATAGGGTGGCATCTGTGGCTCAGTGGGTAAGGCACCGGCTCCATATACTGAGGGTGGCGGGTTCAAACCCGGCCACGGCTGAACTGCAACAGCAAAAAAAATAGCTGGGCATTGTGGCGGGCGCCTGTAGTCCCACATACTTGGAGGCTGAGGCAAGAGAATTGCCTGAGCCCAGGAGCTGGAGGTTGCTGTGAGCTGAGTGACGCCACGGCACTCTACCAAAGGCAGCAAAGTGAAACTCTGTCTCCAAAATAAATAAATAAATAAATTAAATAAAGTGGCTTTGAGATCCTACTTGCTCCCTCAGCCTCCCAGGGGATACTGATAGCATCACAATGGCCAAAGGGGGTTGTCTGTATTCAAGAATGAGATATGAGGGCGGTGCCTGTGACTCAAAGGAATAGGGCACCGGCCCCATATGCCGGAGGTGGCAGGTTCAAATCCAGCCCCGGCCAAAACGTGCAAAAATAAATAAATAAATAAAAATCAACTTAAAAAAAAAAAAAGAATTAGATATGAAAGAAGGCATGGATCCTACAGACAGACACTCCAGATAAAGAATCCAGTTCTGATACTTAAGGTTAAGAGACTCTCCAGGCCCCAGTTTTCTCTTCTGCCTCACTGGATTACTTTGAGGATGATGAGATGTTGGACTTAAAGCTCTCAGCCTGGGGCCTGAAATGCCATAGAGGTCGGGGTGGCCAAGGACTGAAGAGGGACGGGGGATCTGGTCCACTCTGCACGCTTCAGCCTGGGTGCAAGGCTGGGCTGGGCCCTGAGCTCACCTCTCCCTTAGGAGTTGTGACCGCAGTCCGGCGGGGGTCAATGTCCTCATTGATGCTGGACAGGAAGTTCTGGGAGATGCGGAGGGCATCCTGCAGCAGTGGGTAGTCTGGGTGGTCCACAGGTGTGTGCTTCAGTAGGTCCTGGGAAGGAATGGGCGCAGCGAGTTGGGGGAGCGGTTCTGGGGCTCCATTAGAAGACAGTGGGGAGTGCTCAGTTCCCACCAACCGAATTCAAAGGGTGGGCACTCAGGGACCCACACTCACCACTGCCAAACCTGAACTAAACGGTACAGTGAGAGCAGCAGGGGTGGGGGCGCCTTTTATTTCTGCCGCTGTCATTATTTTTTCCCCCTGGTGGGGCAAGCCAGGTGGAAGCTCATCTCACCATGCAGCCAGGAGAGAGACCCTCTACCCACTCTGCAGCTGCTTCAGGGACACTGGAGGGGCAGGGAATGAGGAAGCAGGAAGTCCCCGCCTCCTAGGAAGGGTTTGGCCAAATGTCAAGCTTAGTAGTCAGGCTATATTTAGACCCTGGCCCCGTTGGCATGGTGACTGTGGGCCAGGCAGGTGCAGTTGGGCCTGGGGACCCTCTGCCTGACTCCCCACATCAGCTATTCTCAGTGACGCCAGTGCCCTCTCACCCCGGGCAGGTGTATTCTTCCACCAAACTCTTAACCCTTCCCTGGCCATTCAGAGGATTTGACACTCACGTGTAGTACCAGCGTGCTCCGAGTGACTCGGTCAATGGGCTTGTATAGCAGAGCTGTTGGGAAAGGCAGGGAGAAGGAGACAAGATGATGACATACCAGGAACAATGACACCTTAGAGACTGACTCTGTCTCCCAACCCACCGTGCTTTTCCACATGAACGCCCACCTACAGGAAGCCAGGACGGTCCCACAGCAACCTCTATCTCCACTCTCACTCCCAGGGCAGGCCAAGGAACGGCATAGGTGACACAAGCCCTGGCAGCCCAGCCCAGCTCCCCCAATCCCTGCCTCCTTGTGTCACCTCCTACCAGGGCTGTCCCCCCAGGCCTGTCATGGCCTGACCTGGCTCAGAGCAGAGGCCTCCCTATACCCACCACCTTGAATCCCATAGTTGTTATCTTGCCATGCCCTGTAAGGTGCAGCACATGCTGGGTCACACCCTGGATGCCAGAAAGGGGATAAGGTAGGAGACATGCTGTTTGCCCTCCGGGCCCGTCATTCTCAGACTCAGAGGATGTGTCAAAAGCCTGGCCACAATTGGCATTCTGACCCACACAACTGGCTTCATCTCTATGTGGAAAAGACCCCTCTATATATCCTCAAACCCCAGACAGAACAGGACAGGTGGGAGGGAGGCCAGAGAGCCAGGCCGGATTGCCACTGAAAGGCTATGCTCTCAAGCTGGTGACAGCCTAAGGGACAAAGATTTCCTGAAGGAACTCAGCTCGGGCCTCACATTTGGGAGTCTCAGTGAGGCTGGAAAATGCAAGCTCAGCTGGGCCCTCACATGCCACACCCCCCTACCCTCCAGACACCAAGTGAGGATTGCTGGGATTCAGCAGGGACAGGTGAAGGTGGCAGCTGGCAGACCAACACTGCCAAGTATCCTTCCTGTGGAGCAGCTGTGCCCCACCCCTCCCTATATGTGTGGTTCAACTTCAGTCCTGTACCTGGATACCTCTGTCAGGGGGAGCGTGACCTTTGACTTCCTGCCACAGAAACAGTAAGAGGAAGGAGGACCTGAGACTGGGTATCCCATGGGATCAGCTTGTGACGAATCCCAGAGCTGACACGCCCTAGCCAGCCCCCAAACCCAAGAGTCCTCAAAGCCCTAGATATAAATACCCTGGGTGCTGCTAAGCAGACACTCAGGAAGCAATCTGCTGGCTGTGAAGAAGATGCAGTTTCAGCAGGGTGCCATGGGCCTTCTCTGAAGTCTTCGCTTGCCTGCCCATTTAGAATCACTGAGGGAGCTCTTAAAAGACACAGATGCCTGCACCCCACCCCATCAACTAAATCCAAATCTTGCAGGGTGAAATGGGGTATCAGCATCTTTAAAAAGCTCCTTTGCTGCTTTGGATATATAGAAAAGATTGAAAAATACTTCTTATGACTTACTTGTAGTCTTTTTTTATGCAGCAATTTCTAGAGGCCTTCCCCTCATGCTATCAGGGATAGAATGGGCAGGACCAGGCTTGGGGTGTCCTGGGATACTGAGGGTACAACCCAGTTCCCAGCTCAGGGGGGTACCCATTTCTAAGGCTGTTTAAAGCACCCACCTGTGGCCCAGCCTATTTTGGGGGGAGAATCACACCAAAGCACCCCAGACACCCAAAAGAAAGCACAAGTTCAGACATCTGCCAGGGTGAGCTCTTGAGTTCCAGTCACAGGGAAAGCTGACACAGCCTGTCAGCTCCCCTCTAGCCCTTCTCAGATCTCGGGAGGAAGAGGTTTCTGACTAAGCTCACAGGTCTGCACAAATGGCGGGTTGGGTTTCAGAGGGGTTATTAATATGCCTGTAGTCATCTCAAAAATGCACCTGACCAGGGCTATGGAATGAGTCCCAGGAGGGCAGGTTGACAGGAAAGGTGGGGACAATGGAAGGACAGAAAGAGGGTCCCAGGGCCACAGTCAGATATGGAGGGAACCAGGGAAAGAGGAGCAATACTGATGTTTGTGTTCCTTTGGCCCTGTGTGCCAAAGAGTTCAGGACAAGGAGCTCACTGTTGCCCCAGGAACTCTTGCCCCTTCATCTGTTCCCAGGCCCTGGCAGGCTGGCCTGCTTCCTTCCCCTGCCTGGGTACCACCCGCCCACCAACTTGCAATGCCTGTCTCTCCCCCTCCTCCAAGAAGCCTTCCCTGACCAGGACCTTTGCAAACAACACCTGCAGTGTCTAGAAGGAAGCCTGCAGATGTGCAAGCTGGTCTCTAGTCAGCCGAGTGCTCATTCTGCCCAGTGGCACCAAGTTAAATGCTTTACAGGCAGCATTCCTTGTGATTACAAATGGAAGCAATTCTCACTAGCCCCATTTTACAGATGAAGAAACTGAGGCAAAGAGGCATTATGCAAACGTGCTCACAATCACCAAGCTACAAGCGATAGCTGGGCTTTGAATTTAGGTCCACCCATGCTCCTAACTTTGAGCCATCCTTTTCCTCAGGGGAGGCAGCTCCTGTAAAGCTCAGTAGAGTACTCAGAAAAATTCACCAGGGATGGGTGAGCCTCCTCCTTATAAACCAGCCCCTTCATTCCTCATTCCCCACTTTGAAGCTGACTTCAAAGACTGTATAGCTGGAACCAGAGAAATCCTACCTCCAGGTCACAGGTCTCTTTCACTAGGACTAAGCCTCCTTTAGGGGAGGGAAGAAGCAGCAAAGGACTGATTTGCTTTTTAGGGAGGCAGCACTGAGACTTGGCCAATTCCTAGGCCAGACCAAAAAAAGCATTTCCCCTCTGATCCTCTGATCTTCGAAGGGGCAATTTCAAATGCAGTTCTCTGCTTGACCAGGCCTGTCAGAACAGAGTTCCCGCGGCTGTCCTGCTGGGGCTACCAGAGGAGGCTGCCTCAGAGGTTGCTTCCACCATGAGCGGTCTTCACACAAGATGGCCTGAAAAGGTGAGGGGACAATGGCCCTGCACAGCCCCTCCTGCAAGGTAGCCTCTGACAAAGAGCCTGGGAAAACTCACTATCTCTCCTCTAGCAAATTGCCACCCCCCTACTCCCTTCAGCTTTCACACAGAGCTCCACGTTACCACGGAGATAGAAAAGCAAAGTGACTGAGAAGGGTGCAGAGACAAAACACCTGGTAGGAAGGCAAAGGAAGGTCCTAAAACCAGCTGCCTGCTGCTCTAACACATGCCCAGGGCATCTGGCCTGGAGGCAACACTTGCCCCTGCACCCTGTCAAAGGTGGCACTTCTTGCCTCAGACAGTAGCGCCACGGACTTCTGGACACCTCCCTGCCTAGGTCTGCTTCAGCTTCCTAAGAGCCACAGCCTGGCTGGCAGCATGCACCTGTCCACAGGACAATCACCCCCACCTCAATGGGGAAACTGCAAAGAGGATGGTCCTGATCTGTTCTATTGAATGGTGGGTGTGTGACCTTCACAAAGCAGCAGCCTGCCACACCCCCCTCTCCACAGCATCGCGGGCAGTGCCGACCTACCTTCCACTCTAAGCACCCTGAGCTCGAGGGGCTCCGATGGCTAGAAACACACCTCCCCAAACCTTCTAGATCACAGCCGCTCCACGTCCTCCCACCGCCCCTATTCTGAGAAGAGGCAGCGTGTGCACTCTGCGCACACAATACCCTGGCTGCTCCTCTCCCCAGAAACAAAGAAACTCCCAACTTCTCCCTCCAGCCTGGGCTGGTACCCTCTACATTGGCAGTGCTGCTGCCCAGACCATCTGCCACTCTCCAACGGGCCCTGTGGACCCTCTCTCCGGCTTCAGGGTCTCCCGACTTGCAGGGATAGCCTGTCACTTTCTCCCCTTGAGAGTCTCTCCAGGAAGTTGTTCAAAGGGGCTAACTCACCAGTTCCCTACAGATCCTCAGGGAGACCTGGACCCTTCCAGCCTGGACCCTTCATTCCAAAGCCAACCTGTCCTGAGTGGCCCCCAGACTTCAACTCCAGACTGGACACTGGCTGGGATGGAGGTAATCCAGGTCTGGCCACTTGCCCACCCCCCTTTCCTGCTGCCCCCAAACCCTGCTGGCCCCCAGAGGTGGGAAGTGCACCACTCCAGGGAGGGGTGCCCCGGGTTACCATAGGTGCAGTTACAGCAGAAGCGGATGATGAGGAGGATTTCCATGGCAGCCTCCGTCCCTGCAGCAGGAGCGCACAGCCATCGCTCCCAGCTCCCCGGCTCCCATCAGCAGCCTGGCCACCCAGCCACCTTGCTGGCTGCCACTGCACAGCCTCCAGAAGCAAGCAGCCGCTTCCAAGTGCTCTTCCAGCAGGGAGGAGGGGAGGGGAGGCGCGTGGAGAGGCGAGAGGAGGGAGGGGGAGGGGAGGGGAGGATGGGAAGGCGTGAGCAGCCTGCTGGCACCCTAAGGAGGAGCACGTTTGTAGCTGGCTGGCTGCCTGGGGACGAGGCTGGATTCCTTACTGGCTCCAGTGCACGCGGGAGCGCGCACACATGCACAAAAAGGGAGGGTGCCACTCTCACACAGCCCACAGTCCACAAAGCCAGACAAAGGAAGGTGACTGTCATCCTGCCCATTCCCCAAAGTACCTTCCATGGTGACTGACGTGTGGCTGTCCTTGGAGTCCTTGGGACCTTTCACTTTGAGTTCCTGCCAAAGGGAGGGGAGGAATCACTACCAGGTCTTATGCCTCCACCCCTACCCCAACTGTGAACACTGCAGGAAGAGAGGCTCTATAACCCAGGGCGCACATGTGAAGAGAGAGACAAAGGGGCCCCGTGGAAATGGGGCTGCCTCTGCCTCGTCACCTATATCCCCTGTGATCTCCTGGAGTCCTGTGGAGTCCAGCGGCTGGGTTGTGGGCAAGAAGGAGGGGGCTCTAGGTAGCAGAGGCAGGGCAGGGTGGTAGGGAGCACGGAGAGAATGGGAACTCCCTAGACTCATCCCCTAAGACTCTTCTTCCAACAACCCTCAGAGTCTTCCAGAGAATGAGGCTGGCAAGGGCAAGACCCCACCTGGCATTCCCCTAGCAGCCACTACTCAGGAATCCCACACAGCAGCCCAGTGCAGACAGGGCTTCCATCAGCAAGCACCAGGTGTTCCAGCTGCTTCCTGGGGCATAAGCAACCCTTGAAATGAGGAAGAGGGGACCCACACACCTGCACCGGGGCAGAGATGGCTGAGCTCCCCAGGGCAGTCCAAGCTACAGCCTACCCATATCAAGAAAGACTCAGCCAGCTCCCAGCCCCACCTGCCACCCTCCACCCTCACTGCCCATGCTGGGCAACAGAGAGGAAAGTGCCTGGGAGGAACAGCCAACATGCCTCCTGGATAGCACACCCAGTAACCCGGTAGTGAGTTCCAGAAACAGACTCCAAGGATGGCTTATCTCATCCGAACCTCTTTTATCCTCCTATAGAGGGAGAGGTTCCAGCTCCAGTTTTTGCTAACAGGACAGTGTGGCCTGCAATTGGAACTGTAATGCAATCCCCAATTGGCAGTCTGAGTGCACAGAGCCTTGAAGAGGATTGTTGGAGGGAAGGCAGGGGCGAGGTGAGGCCAAGGTCAGATACTCAGGTTGATACTGCCTACTTTGCTGGGGAGGGAAGAATTGCCCAGGCAGCAAGAGCACCACATTTCCTACCTCTGTTTCAAGTTGTTTCCAGATAGAGGAAACCTCCCCACCCCCCGAGACTGAGGTTGGGGCATGCACCTACACGTGTGCATGTGCCTGTGTGTGTGTGTGTCTCGAGTCGGGGGGCGGGGGGTTACCCCGCTTCTCTAGGCTCTGTCTCTGGCTGGTGCCTGGATTCCAGCTTTAGGGAATTTTTCTCCATGCACCCCCTCCCCCGACATGCAGCCTAGAGGTATGAAATCACTCTTGCTGCAAAGGAGAAGGGCCTAATTGCAGTAATTAAGTGGCAATGCCAGCAGGAAGCAACAGCGTCATCAAGTGAGTCAGGATGAGAAGCCACCTGGCAGAAGGCCAGGGGCCTGGCTCTGCCCTCCGGGATAGGCAGGCGTTGAGAGGGGCTTACAGAGGGTACAGGGGTTGAGGGTGCACAGAGAACGGCCATCAACCCATGCTAAGAGGAGACCCCACACTTTTGGACCACATTTGATTCTGGGCACTCGGGCAGCCTTGGCAGGGCCACTTTGAGCACAACCAGGGGAGTCCAGTTATGGTGGTTACCGGGGAGGCCGGGAAGCCGTGAGGGGAAGCACTGTTTCTCCATTCTCATTCTCACGATTCCACGTGTAGGGACTTCCCCACCCCTCACTGTCTTCCCAGGCAGAGAGTGACTCATCTGGCTTACGGTTTGGGGAAAGAAACTGAGCTCAGCTCTCCTCTTTCTGTACCCCGAGTTGGCTCTGCTCTCATTGTGGGGAGGCGTCTGTGACTTCCCACCCTGCCGGGGACTCAATACTTAATTCCAGAGCCGGAGTGTTCGCGAGCCCAGTGTGACTACAGATCCACATTCTCCAATCCAGCCTTTAACAGTCATCAAGCTTGGCTCGGTGCCTGTGGCTCAACAGGCTAAGGCGCCAGCCACGTACACCTGAGCTGACCGGTTCAAATCCAGCCCGGGCCCGCCAAACAACAATGACGGCTGCAACCAAAAAATGGCCGGGCGTTGTGGTGGGCGCCTGTAGTCCCAGCTACTTGGGAGGCGGAGGCAAGAGACTCGCTTGAGCCCAGAAGTTGGAGGTTGCTGTG
>CAUYRH010140891.1:0-18111 GCA_963574655.1 Perodicticus potto
ATATAAATGTCTTCATATAGTGATTAAAAGGCCATGAAGGCTATGTTAAATAGTTCAATGAAAATATTTCAGATTGTATATGAAGTCAGCACATTGTGCCCCATGAGTGCACCAATGTACACAATTATGATTTAATAAAAAAAAAAAAAAGTAATGATGCAAAACTCCCAGAAGATGAGCCACGCAGAAATGTCTGATTGTTTATTATGTCTGGGGGTTTGATTCCCCTGCCTGGGACTTCACCTGAGGAGGTGGCAAGATGTACAGGTCCTTTTCAGTGACCTGTAACTCTGGCATTCTCTCTAATTCTTCACTCTGTTTCGCAGCCCACTGAAAGTTTTTATTTCCCGCTTGAACAGGAGGATATGGGTGATTGGGGAAGCCCAGAACCTAGCTTGATCAATATCTTTCCACAACTATCATCTATACAAAGATTTGACATTGAGTTCATTTGGCTTGTATGTGGTTTTCGCAGCTATGGGTGTCATTTCTTGCTTGATTTGCTGGAGAAGAAATGCATCCCCATCAGATGTCTAATAAGTTAGATATCCATTCCCATTTCTTTCTTCCACCTTAAATCCTCAATATAAATATATTCATTTTTCAGGAAGGAAAAAAAGGCAATATTATTTCATCCACCACCAGTGTCAAAATACAATATGAAAGTTTGTCTTACTAGTTAAAATAAATAAATATGAATGGGAGGCTGTTTTTGCTGATCTTTCTCCGACATGACTCTTGAAATCCTCAGGTTCTCTACTCTCTTCTCTCTACTGACCCAGCGTTTGTATCATTTATTAGTAACATATCTCCTTGATTTAAGACAATGTCAGTCGTGATGGTAACCCTACATAACCTGTTTCTCCAGAACAATAGCCTAGTTTTAATCTTCACTACTTTCTCAGTATTCCTGCTGAGAGCTAGCCCATATTCAGATAGTTTTTGCAATCTCCACATTAGTGATTTGTTTCTATAACATTCCTTTCAAAAAGACAGCCTCATCATAATACTGGAAATAACTATGTTTTCAGATGTTTCTCTAATTGTCTTGCATATAATAATAAATATAATTATAAGAAGAAGAAGAAGAAATTGCAGAGTATCTGTTTTGTGTATTAAAATTAGTGGAATCAGTTTTCCTACTAATATTCTTCTATGAGAATCACATTCAGAACTTACAAACTGCAAATGTTTACTTTTATTGAAGAAAGATAGGTAGCTTACTAAACAGATTTAATACCAGGAATAAATATGAATTTGTGAAAGAGAATTGATTTAGTGTCAATCATATGTCATTGTTCTAAAAGTAACTACAGAGCTTTTCCCAAAACACATTTTTTTTTTTTTGAGACAGAGCCTCAAGCTTTCACCCTGGATAGAGTGCCGTGGCATCACAGCTCACAGCAACCTCCAAATCCTGGGCTCAAGCGAGTCTCCTGCCTCTGCCTCCCAAGTAGCTGGGACTACAGGCGCCTGCCACAATGCCCGGCCATTTTTTTGGTTGCAGCCTTCATTGTTGTTTGGCGGGCCCGGGCTGGATTTGAACCCGCCAGCTCAGGTGTACGTGACTGGCGCCTCAGCCCGCTGAGCCACAGGCACCGAGCCCCAAAACACATTTAAATGCAGTAAACCACTCCCCCCTTCTCTCTTTCTCTCTCATAGACAAACACTTAAACATAAATATGCAAATGAAGGGATCCATCTTCAGCCGGGTAAAAATATATACTGAAAAATTGTTATGAATAAGAGAGTATATATACTACATTAAGTGCTCAACATTTAATAGCAACAATTAGTAAACTACGGAGTTTCAGGGAAGAAGGGACCACTCTGGGCTAAAAGTGTCAACAAATTGTTCAAATTGAAGGTGGAATTTGAGGTGGATCCTTCAGGATAGGTAGGATTTTGATAATTTTAGAAGTCTATTTTAGTGGGGAAAGTATTGTTAGCATGGTGACCATATGAAGTGGGTTTTTTTTAAATAGAAGGTGAATGCATTTAGTTGGAATAAATATCATGAGACATCACAAAAGATCAGACTGGAAGATAGATTGGGAGCAGATACAGAGGAGCATAAATGGCTGAGGAACGTGAACTTCCAAGGATACTACCATACAGAAAGTAAAAAGACAACCCACAGAATGGAAGAAAATATTACAGATACTATGTGTGTATATGATAAGAGTCTACTATAAAAAATAAATAAATAACAACTCAACAATAATAAGGGAAATAGCCAAATCAAGTTCTAGGGGAAGGAGTATTTGAATAGATATTTTCCTAAAGAATATATACAAATGGCCAAAGCACATGAAAAGATGCTCAATATCATTAGTCATTGAGGAAATGCAAATTAAAAGCATAAGACTCCACACTCACTAGGACGGCTATAATAAAAAAAAATAGATAATTACAAGTGTTGGTAAGGCTATTGAGAAATCAGAACCATCGCACATTGCTGTAAAATATAAAATGGTTCATCTCCTGTTGAAAACATTTTGGCAGTCATCAATAAATTCCAAAAACTCAGAAAAAAATCATATGTTTATTTTATCCTATGACTCAGCAATTCCATACCTAGGTATACGGCTAAGAGAAATAAAAACACATGTTTGCACGAAACAAAACTTGTACACAAATGTACATAGCAGCATTATTCCTAGTGGCTGAAGGGTGAAAACCACTCAAAAGTCCAAGTGAAGAGTAGATCAAGAAAATGTAGCATATTCATACTAAGGAATATTATTCATCTATGAAAAGGAATGAAATACGGATATATGCTACAACATGAGCAGAATTTACAAATACCTTGCTGCATGAAAGAATCCAGACACAAAAGGCACATATTGTATGATTCCATTCATGTATGAAATGTCCAGAGTAGAATTCATAGAGACAAAAGGTAGATTAGTGGTCTCTAGGGGCTGAGAGAAGGGGACATGGAGGAGTGATTGCTAGCGGGTATGGACTGGGGTAGGAGGCTGATGAAAATGATCTAAAATTAGATAATAATGGTGGTTGCACAACTCTGTGAAACCACTGAATTTTACACTTTAAAATGATAAATTTTATGGTATAGTAATTATATTTCAATAAGAAGAAATCTGCAGAAAAAAAAAAAAACCCCTGTATCTTTTAGGCCCTATGCAGCTACTGAAGATTTTAGGGTAGGAGCATAGATTCTTCCCCTTTGCATTTTGATCTATCTCTACTTTATCTTGTCCCCTGGCCTGCAACCGCTTTTCTCACAGTGTGTGCCTAGAATACTTTAATGCTATGACATGCTTTAACAAAAATGATTTCATAGTCAAAAAGCATATGCTAGCTCTCTCTCAAATATTTCTTATTCATATTAATGCAATAATGGCCTTAAGAAGTAGTCTGTTAAACTTTGTTCAAGGAGTATTTCTCAAATTTATTTAACCATGGATCTTCTGCGTTAGAGCATACATCTCAAGGTTAAATCATACAGCACTCAAGGATACAGTGATCCACAGAAATCACACTTTGGGAAATGCTGGTCCCTAATCATGCTTGAGAGCTCATGATCTCTTATCCAAGACCCTATCACTCCCTCAACTACAAGCCTCCCTTCGTGACCACCCACTGGATCCCCGATCCTTGCCATTTGGCACTCAGCTTCATCACATTATTAACATTCTTCTCCCAAAGGTTACCACAGATTTCCTGTTTACTAATCTAACAGTTACATGTTTGTTTGTGATCAAGTAAGTAAAACTTTTTATGTTATAATAATGATGACCATCTTTTCTTGCAATTTTGTGCTCCTCGACCTCTATGAAATCTTTTTTCCTCTTCTTGGTCCCCAAGCGAGCAATATCCCCCCAAAGATGTATTCATTTGGGGGGGATGTTTGTTTGTTTTTTGAAACAGAGTTTCACTCTGTCATCCAGGCTAGAGTGCAATGGCATCATCACAGCTCACAACAACCTCAAACTCCTGGATCCAAGCAATCCTCCTGCCTCAGCCTCCCAAGTAGCTGAGACTACAAGTACCTGCCGCCATCCCCTGCTAATATTTTCTACTTCAGGTAGAGGTAGGGGTCTCACTCTTGCTCAAGTTGGTCTCAAACTCCTGCACTGAAGTAATCCCCCCCAATTGGCCTCCCAGAGTGCATAGGCATGAGCCGCTGCACCCAGCCCAAAGATGTATTCTTGACCTTTTTATCTTCTGGAGCCCTTGGCGATTTTATCCAACCCATGATTTCTAGAAGACTTGGAACCCTTTGCCACAGGGTCTTTCTGCAGCACTAGTCCCTCATTTCCTACTACTGGCCACACCTGACTGCCCACCCAGACCACAACAGCTGCTCTGTCTCAGTGTAACCTAAACTGAGCACACAAACTCAATCCGGTGCTTTCTCAATCTGTAATGATCTCAGTGTCTTCAAAATTACTGCAGCCCCCAAATCACAATATTTCTTCCTTCCTCTCTTTATCCACTCAGTTGCCAAGACCTATTGATTCTACATTCATTCCTGAAAATAACCTACTTCAAGGCCTAACTATACCTTGACTGGACTATCCCACCCTATATCTAGATGTCTAATGTCTTTTCCAACATCCATGCTCTGTCTGTACCCTCACATTTATAAGAGAACTCATAAAATAAGGTAGAGAATATTATCTTTCCCACTACTGGAAGCTGTGGGACTCAAAACATAACCTTTAGAATAGACTTCACAATTTAAGATTTCTACTGCATTGCTTTGTACTCAACTAAGTTCTTGAAGGAATTTAAGATAGCTAGTGTCTTGTACACAGTAGCTCTCAATAACTACAGTAGAACTTCTGTAAGTAGACTACCTATTCCACAAACTGGTCAACATACGGAGGTGGTCAAATGAGGAATTAGGCCCACTGTACTGATACATACATGTGATGCACGTCCAGTCTGTGAAAACTAGGTCAACTTAGGGAGTCAATGTTGAGAGGTGGCCGGTTATGGATGTTCTACTATATTTATTGAATGAACAAATTTTCGCACATCTTAATTTTTTTTTTTTTAAGGCCGGGCTGGGTTTGAACCCGCCACCTCTGACATATGGGGCCAATGCCCTACTCCTTTGAGCATAGGTGCTACCCACATCTTAATTTTTTTACAAAAATTTCTCTCTTAAGCTTTGCTGATAATTTGCAGCTAAAATGCAAAAGATTACAAAAAAGAAATAATCATTACAGACAAGCTCCCAACTTAACTTGTATCTCATACATGCAAACAGCACCCCATGTAGACTAATATAGGAATTCCTCTTCTCTCTCTACTGTTACCATTACCACAAAGTTTTGGGAGGGGTTCCCAAGAAGAGAAACACTGCTGCTCATCGCCCTTACCAGGATGGACAGGGCGCTGGTCAGGGTAAGGTCAGACTTTAGTCCTCTGGTGATCCCTATCTCTCCCAACCCATCCCTTTCCTGCCCACCGTCCAAGCCCTCTGGTCACCCTCATTCGATTTCTGTTCTGCTAAAAATCCTTTTCCAGCAACAGGAGCCCCCCAACCCCCGCCTTTAGTCCACAACACTCCAAGTTCTATTGCCCACAGATGGGAGAAAAAGTATTTCTTCTCCTCTTGGAGATGGGAAGATTGACCTTCCCTGACATTCTATGGTATTCTAAATACCTTTCCCATAGAAATATTATTTAAAA
This sequence comes from Perodicticus potto, assembly GCA_963574655.1. Lineage (NCBI taxonomy): Eukaryota > Metazoa > Chordata > Mammalia > Primates > Lorisidae > Perodicticus > Perodicticus potto. Next base: position 5,668 of record CAUYRH010140891.1, read on the forward strand.
TAATGATTACTATTTTCATTGAAAATATATTTCACATGGTGGCCAAGAAATGCAATACATTTATCACAATGTTTTCATGGGAAAATGGCTTCACGTTTTAACCATGAATTTACAAATGAAATTAGTTGCATAAGATATTCATATATTGAGAAACTGCACTTCCCTTGAATAGACTTATCATTATTACTCATCCTAACTCCTGTCTATGTTTCGTTGCTATTGGTAGCTCAAGAAGTTAAATCTATGCAATCCAAGAAAGATCTCCCCAGTTAAAATTTTAGGAATGAAATTGGGGAAACTGTTCCTTAGACTCTTTCAGGGAAAGTGAACAAATATTTTGGGTGAAATCCAAATAGATACTTGATTTTCCAACTAACTCAAATGTGTGAACCTTTGTAGGGGAAGTCAGTGAAGGTTTTAATTTTTAGAGGAGAAGAACTTTTCAGCCACCCTTCAAAATATGCTTCAGATTTCTCCCATCACCTTCAGAAGATGTTATACTGCTGACGACGAGGTGTGATTTTATCACATCAAAATACATACACACCTGTGCTTAAGATGCAAAGGTGATTGTGAATAAGACTCACAATTTGAAGGTACAGCAGGATAGTACAGAGCAGAAGGTTTGATAATGAGAAATTACAGTTTCCTGCAATTCTTGAAGACCAGAGGGAGGGAATTATTTGCTTTATGCTGACAGCAATTTCCCTAAACCCTGTGAGATGGCATAGCTCAAGCTGTTGCAAATGTAGACATAGAAGCTACCAGCCACAGCTCTTGGTTGGAACAAGATTCCCTGGGGCATGAAATATATTGAAAAACCTTTCTAAATAAGATTGATCACTTAATTTAACTGTTTTAGAGAAAATTCCACATAGCCTTCAATTTCCAGCACTTGTTCACAGCCCCTGAAAGTGAAATCACATCCACCATAGATAAGGGTGTATATATATGCACATACATTTTAATTAGATAATCTAATCACAGATGATCATTAATTCAATGTATTAAAAGAGACACTGGTTATAGAATATCTTTTACCCTGGCTTTCGTAATATAGCACCATAACCAAGGAACTGTTCACCTTAGAAAAATATTAAATCTTTAAATCTTTTAGATACCTGCTTGTGTCTTTTCTTTTTTCCAAAATAGTTACAGTGACACTACCCATGGCCACCAGTCCTCAAAACAAAACAGCCAGCAGCACAAAGAAGCCCATTGTGTTTTAAAACAGAGGAGCTGATAGCTGTTTAGTTAGCCATATACTTTATTCTGAGGGGTTAACTTCTGCCTCTCACTTAGACTTTTCCTTTCATGAATGAGCAATTAATTACCTCACTGCTGTCTGCCGCCGCTGTTTCAGCGCTTCCATTTACAATAGCCCTTTGTTTTCTTGCAAAGGAAAAAAGCTTTGAAGGATTTCAATCTTCAAAAACATGGAACATTTTCTTTCTCTTTATTTCTGAACACACAAAAAAGTCTATTCTTATGTATATTTAATAACAGGCTTCAAAAAGACCGTTATTGTGTACCTTAACATGATCTGATTGACTTGCGGTTAAGTCAAAGGCACACATACAAATCCTACTTCTGGGGAACACTTTCTATTTAAAAATGTTAAAGTGTAAACTTCTAATAAACTAGAGGGGGGGAATGTAAATATGTTGTATTTCATTTTAAATACCATTAAGCACAGTTTAAATACAGCTAACGCTTTCCAGACGATAATAGGACTTAGATAATGAAGTGCTTCATCTTAAAAGTCACAAGTTCAATGCTGTTAGTTTACAATTAGAGAGAGAACCTGTGTGTCCTTATTTATGTTTGTCTCTTGAAAACAAGGAGATGCTTTCCTTTTCGCTGGCAAAGAAAAATAAAAGGCTGTGGCATTATCTGACAGAATTAGTGGGTATTGAAAATAGCTGAGATATAAATCTCTAATATATCCCTCTTTTATTTCTTATAATTTTGGCTAGGATAATAAAACTTCAATTATTTAGAATACTTACAGAATTGAAATGTCCTGGTTAATAGTCCGATTGATTCAGCATAAACCAATACATACTTTCTGTTTTAGGCCATGAAATTAAAAATATGAGCAATTCAGTTAAATTTATAGAATAACTTCTATCCTTGGTAAAGATAAACTAAACTCAGAATATATCTTAGGATTGCTGTTAAAAAAAAATCATAGTCCTGAAACGAATGCGCTGATTGCTAATTATTTCTCTCTCATAACATCAGTGAGGACGCCATGGTCATACACACACATGAATAGTTTAATAGTGGACTCCAGGTCGTTAGACTCCAACAAATTGAGAAGACAATACATGTGCTCAGCTGTCCATTTAATGCCATGGTTTACAAGTGTAATATTTTTTGGTTTTGTGTTAATGTCTTCTTCCTGGTTCATTGAAGTACTACATGAGTTTTCTCTATCATTTATATCAAAATCAGATACAATCACTTCTTGGTCTTTTGGCTAAGATCAAATCCAAAATCAAATACAAATTAAGACAGTCAGGCAAGATATATGCTGACCTGACACACTGTCACTCCATCAGCTCATGTCTGCAACAAAAGCTGGCACTCTAGGGTCAAAATGATAACATATGATACTCTGAGCTTTGGGGATATCCTCCTTCACTGGATTAAATGTGCATTCTAAGTCAGAGCCATCCTATTGAGACACTTGGTGGATCCTGGGAATCCACAGTTAGCTTAGACTGACAGGAACCACTCTTCATTTATGGTTGCCTCTGTATTTCCAGACCTTCAATGGACGAGGTTAGAATCTAGTGATGGAGAAGGTTCCATGTTGCAGGGACCAGGAGGATTTGGTATCACCCTAGCCAAATAATCAGCTTTTCAACTTTATAATTATATCTTAATATAACTACATGAAAATAGACACACATAACATACAATGGGCCATGTGAAAATATCTCATTTTTCAGCTTAAAACTCCTGGCTGGGACATACAACTTATCTCTAGTTTAATTTTTAACATTTGACTATATTATACCATTATGGCTAGAGCACAATTTGTTAACCAATCCCCTGACGCTGACCATTTGTGATATTCCCCACTTTTACTAATACGTTAGAACAGCAGCTCTGCAATGACTATCCACATAACCATACTCTGTAGAGGGTAAAGCTCTGTGGTTAAGAGTATAGTCTTTGGTACCCAGCAGCCTGAAGTTCAAATACTATCCCTGTCACTTTCAAATGGTATTCTCATAGATAGATTACTTATCAACTCAAAGATTTAGTTCCATTAGGTATAAAAGAAAGATAATTTCACCTAATTTCTAGGGCTTTTATGAGGTTCCAAGGAGAAAGTACTTATAAAACTGAGTAAATAAATTCATTTTGCTCTTCACAAGCTAATTAACTATATTTGTTTCCCCGGGATGAGCTCATAGAAGTACAATTACTTTGCCCATTTGTACATTATTTAGGGATGCTTACTCATGATGTCTATTTGTCCTCAGTATGTACAATTCCCAATAGTAAGATCACATTATATTATGATCATATGTACATTGGTTTGTATTTAGAATGAAACTGAGATGTTCTCAAGAGGAGTTTTAGGTCTTATTTCATCTCTGTCCTCTGCCTAACAGAGGGAGAAATATGTAGAATACAACACATGCTCAATCAGTGTTTTTTTCGTGAGAAGCTATATATTTTTCCTCCTAACATAAAGAAGCACATCTATTTTTTTAAAAAACAGCATTTTTTTCAGAGTTTTCAGCAGAGACCCTGCTTATCATTCATTCCGGAAGCCATTTTTTGCAAATAAAATTGAGTGGGCTACACAATTAATGGCAATAGTTCTCACCCAGAGAGCTTATTTTAAAATGTGACTCCTGTGTTCTACTTACAGAGATTCTTTTAAGTAAGTCTCCATAGGGGCCAAGAAATCTGAATTTTTATTTACTAACTTCCAACAACCACCATTTCTAATACAGGTAGCACATGTATTATATTTTGCCGGTAGAATCTTTGCTTCACCGTATCAGAACTCAGAGCACTTTCCAGCCTTCTGAATATAATATGGATTTTTTAAAAAATATGATCAATCAAAACAAACTCAGAACCATTAGTAATCTCTACATATTATAAGTAGAAGGTGCGTTTTTGCTAAACTAGATAGGCTTTCTATTGTATTGGGGGAGGAACAGATGAAATAGGGATGAAAGGTTCATCCTGGTACCTGTTCACATATGGAAAGAACTGAGTTGGTCTGCTTGATTTTGACAAAAATGGAAACTGTGTTACCACTTGGAACCTTTGATTTGATCCAGATTGTCCCGACAGGAGCAGGGAGTGGCCTCCATAGAGGACATCAGCAGCATGACTCAGAAGGCCGAGGTAATCAGAGGTGATCAGCTTCCCTGCTGTCCCTTTGTAGGCAGCCCCCAAATCAAAAGACCCGGGGGAAGGTTTGAAGAAGGTGGCCCTCGGAAATTTCTTCCAAATCCGCTGAGAAAATCCAAGGATTATCTGCAAATTTTGCAACTGAGACCCAGAAACCAAAACCCAAGGAAGGAGCATCCAGAGATAAAAAGACAAATGATACTAGTACAGAGACATTCCTAAACTACATTGCCAGAAGTCTGTTTTGGCTTACGTAGTTCTTGGTAGATCTATATCCGGCTTTCTCAGAATGGTTTCCAATAACCCAAACACCCCAAGCCTCAGATGAGAAAACAGATGCTATCATACATTGCTTCTCTCTTCTTATAAAAAATAGGGTAGAGTTGTTGGGAAGATTACATAAGATAATTTAGCAGAGAACCTGTTAAATAACACGGGTAGTCATATCCCTCCTGTTTTCCCCTCTACCCTCACCCCATCCTTGCCCCTAATCCCTATCTCTCTATATCCAAATAGGACTGTTCACATATACCTATGTCTTACTTTTTACATAGCCAACAAGAATTTGTTGAAAACACGGTTATATGCCAGCATATTTGTTATGGGGTATGCAGTGAAATTATAAAATCATGTTTTACAACCTCAGTAAATGTACAATAATAAGGAAAAAACCCAATAATACGTAATATGGAGAACACCAAAATTCTTATTAAGTTTTTTAAGTAATTGAATTTATTAAAATTTAATTTATTAAAAACTATCTGCTAGATCACAAATAACTGCTAAAGAATTCAGAGAAAGAAGACATCTATAAGCCTGAATCTCCAGGAAAGGCCTCAAGAATCTGTTAGGGTTTGCTCTTGGCTCTGAAATAAAACATGTACACATTATTTATAGGTGTCACTTATCATACTAAACACTTTTTTTTTTTTGGAGACAGAGTCTCTCTCAGTCGCCCCCAGGTAGAGTCCAGTGGCATCATCATAGCTCACAACAACCTCAAACTTTTAGGCTTAAGTGATCCTCCTGCCTCAGCCTCCCAAGTACCTGGGCCTACAGATGCATGCCACAGCATCCAGCTAATTTTTTTTATTTTTAGTAAATAAAATATAAATGAGGGGTATTACTCTTGCTCAGGCTGATCTTGAACTCCTGAACTCAAGCAATCCTCCCACCTCAGTGCTAGGATTACAAGTATGAGCCACCTCATCCAGCCCCCAACAAGAATTATTTTTATTCAGTCTTCAAAACAATTCAAAAGTTAGACCAGTACAATGGCTCACACCCATAATCCTAGCACTTTGGGAGGCTTAGGTGGGACCATTGCTTGAGCTCAGGAATTCAAGACCAGCCTGAGTAAGAACAAGACCCCATCTCTACAAAAGATAGAAAAATTAGCAGCCCATTTTGGCATGCACCTATAGTCCCAGCTACTTGGGAGGCTGAGGTAGGAGAATTGCTTGATCCATGAGTTTGAGGTTGCTGTGATCTATGATGATACCACTTCCCTCTAGCATAGGCAACAGAATGACTTTGTCTCCAAAAAAAAAAAAAAAATTCCAAAATTCAATAGTTAAGTGTTATTATCCCCATTTACTGATTTACAGAGAGTATTTTTTCCAAAGATCACAGTTGTTAAGCAAGATAGATTGGATTCCAACCAAGGTCTGGTTTACAGCAAAACACATTTTCTGAAAGATGGGAAAGATTGAATACAAGGAGAAGAGAAGGCAGAGGGTATTATAAGAGAGCAGAACAGACTCCCCAGGTTATCAGAACGAGAAATAATTGTGGCATAGTCGAGAAACGATGAAGCAGTGACTGTGGATAGAGCCAAGACATCACAGTGAGAAGGGAGCCAGAGGAGTCCAGCTGCGAACTAAATGCCAGGGATTAAGAAATCAGATTCTACAGAATATCTGCCACAAGAAGGGATCAGCTGTGTTCCCGAACCTGGTTAGAGAAATACAGTTGTGAGGGAGATGTGGCTTTTCTCTCTGCCACCTGACAGGTCTCCAAGCTCTGCGCAGGTGATCCACCTTTGAGATGCTCCTCAAGAGAGGAGTAGATAGATGTTGCTGTGTATCAACTTCCCAAAAAGTTTAGAAGAAGTCTTAAAAATGGCTCCTCTTATTTAAGACACTGTACTCTTTGTTGATTCATAAGGTAGTTGCTTGAAGACATGTTCAGAGGCTAAACTCTCCAAAACAAAGGAGGCCAGTGATTGCTTGTGACCTCCAGGGGAAAGGAGACACTCTTCTATTGCAACTTCCCAAACACTGGCAAATAAAAATCCCCATTCTAAACAACAGAGACTTGAGTTAAAAGAAAATTACATTTTGATTCAAGTTGTGCTCAATGAACACAGAGCTTTGCTTTGCTTTACAATCTGAAAATATATACAGGCAAATAAATACATATGTGTATCTATATAATATACTTTAACATATACACATAGATCTATACTGGACAATACTCAAAGAGGCTTTGAAAAACTTTGATTCTTTTTGTAGTAACAGGGTTCAGGAGCCTTGGCATTTGAGGAAACAGCAGAAGCAGGAAGGGCTCTCTCATCTTCTCTGTTCCTCCTCCCCCCAGGTGGCCATAGAAACTAGAATTCCCTTTAGCCCTTCTTCTCTGAAGCAGCCCATAGAACCTAGCTGCCTTTTCCCTAAAGTAGATTCCAGAGCAGTCCTCACCACACCCTGAGGAAATAAATGTCTGAAGACACAGAAAAGAATATAAACAGACCTTGCTAATTCCCCCCCAATTTATTATTTTTTTTTCTTTTTTATTAAATCATAGCTGTGTACATTAATGCAATCATGGGGTACACTGTGCTGGTTTCATATACAATCTGAAATATTTTCATCAAACTGGTTAACATAGCCTTCATGTCATTTTCTTAGTTACTGCGTTAAGACATTTATATTCTGCATTTAGTAAGTTTTACCTGTACCCTTCTAAGATGCACCATAGGTGTGATCCCACTAGTTACCCTCCTTCCACCCATCCTCCCCCTTCCCCTCCCCTCCCCTCCCTTGCCCCTTTCCTCATATTCTTGGGTTATAGCCTTCATATGAAAGCTATAGATTAGTTTCATAGCAGGGCTGAGTACAATGGATACCAATTTATTATTAATACCATTAAATCACATCCTTTTCTCTTCCAGTCATCCTTCTGCACCACTGTCCATCTGAATACACAGACTTCCTTGTTTCTTTAGGTCTTCATATCTGAAAGCTTTCATGTTACATAAAGCTCATATTAAATAAATTTATGTTTTTCTCTTGTTCATCTGTCTTTTATTACAGAGCTCTCAGCCATGAACTTTGTGGTAGGTGAGGAAAAAGATACTACTTTCCTCTCCTACAGCAGCTAAGTTTTTAAAGGCTATTTTAAAAGGATCCACGTGGAGTTGGACAAATCAGGACAGTATATTTTAATTTCAGTTTGGCTGTGATTCCAATGTTTTCTTGATGCCTCTTCTTTACTTTTATAGCAATAATCAGGGAATCCTTTAACCAAGAAAGAGAAGTATTTGAACATTGGCTAAATGTCTCATTAAAGAAAATATTTTTGCTCACATACCTTTCTCGTTACTCTCTCTTCTTTTTGAAAGTACTATTTAGTGCACACACAGGCAAGGACATTAGCGATGTAAATGCTAACAGACAAGAATATGAACAGAGCCAACTATTAGACAAACGATATGGTGAGATTTGTTCCAAGTACTATTTGGACAATGCTAGTCTACAAATGAGCCCTTCAGAACCCCAAAACACCAGCCTTTCTCCAAACTTTCCCACCCAAGTCAATTCTAGTCTACACCACACACCTGCGCAATTCAAGTTCGCATCATCATATTGGTAAAACAAAGAGTCCTTGGCATTAGAACCTCAGGTCTAAGAAACATGCTGTGAAAAATTACAGCAAATTATATGAAGAATGTATTTTATTCTTTAAGTTATAGCAAGTAATGGAATCCATCTGGACTTTGCTGGAACCATGAGAATATTGCTGGGAGGAAATGAGGCAGTGTAAGGCAATAGAAAATACACTGGCTTTGATGACAAATCAGCGGCGTTGGGTTTGCTCCTCCCACCCCACCCTGCCCCCTACCTCTTGCTGTGTGACCCCAGATAAATTATTTACTCTCTCTGATTGTGTTTCCTGTATGTAAATGGAAGGTATAAAAGTAACTGTTCCTCCCCTAATACTGAATTTTTGTGAGGATCAAAGGAAATAATCTAGTTGACTGCCTTTTGGAAATTATAAAGTGTCAGTAAATATAACTATTGCTTAAATATTATTGTTGCAAGGCTAAGTATCCTTGCACCAGCAGACTAAAGTATAGTTTCCTTCAGGCACTAAACCAGCTCCTGCAGTACAAGTTCACCCCTTTAACCTGCTCCTCCGTGTATCTGTGACTCACGCTTGCCTTATAAGGATGTTCAGAACACCTTTCTCAATTCTCAAAATTAGAATTTCAGAAGCTGTGGTTTGGCTCTCCAGGCCTAACTGTATTTTTGTTCATTTATTAAAGAAAGATTATACAGCCAGAAGAATTAGTTTATTGCTGCCTCTTTAAAAGACTGCCTTCTCTTCATCGTTCCTGGCTTGCATTGAAACCAGATGGTAAAACTAAGACTGGAACATCCTTTGGTGTCCAGAAGGAGGCCATTCTGGCCAAAGCATTGTCATTCCTGTCAGCAACCAGAGTCAGAAACATTTTTGTAGTTAATCGTCAGGAAAGCCTACTGGCTCGAGCAGCCACTCGCGCAGTATTTGTTTGTCAGCATGAAGGCTCCATCCACACTACAGATGACACCACGTTGGCGAGAAACGTGCTTCAATATCCTTCAACAACGAGCTGAACATATTTTTAGGGCTGATTCTCAAAGCAAACGATCATAGGAAATGCAGCGCTGGACTTCTTTTCTCATCAAATTGTGTGAATACCAATACCTTTTATTTCTGAAAATTAACCCCTCACACCAAATTTGTCCTGGAGCCTTCATCAATACATAGGAAGTTAAAGAAGGGCAGCAAATTGCCACTAATATCTTTAAAGAAATTAAGCCGCCCCCAAATGAACTTTTATTTCAAAAGATGTAGAGTTACAGACTTGGACTCCGAGGAGCCAGAGTCATTTCAGGGATGAGAGTGTTCTAGGAAAAATTTCTGTCTCCACCTACAGTTGCAGTAATCAGTTGCAGCCAAGAGACAGTGAATATGAAAATAGCATAATTACAGCAAATGCACTTTGCTTTGGAGCTGAAATAGAGGAGTTTCGGCGGCCACAGAAAAGGAAGGCACTGAATAATGGCATTTTTTAAATGTGTCAAGGGGCCTTATATGCAGCTGATGGAGACTACTCATCTTCTAAGTACCAAAGAGAGGCAAATCTGGATACTTAAGGACACCCAAAAATGTTAACAGCTGAGGTCTGTCACCCTATCTGAGTGACTTAGATGAATATATCAAATGAGAGGTTCAAGTAAAGAAATGTTAAGGTGATGCTCAGGGCAGCAGAACTAAATTGCAATGACATACTACAATATTGCAATCGGATCTAACACAGATCTGACTTTTTTCATGATGAAACTGTACATGTGTAATCTGTATAACGGTTGTTTAGGGCACAAACCATAGAAGTTTCAGGTAATAATTGATGAATACTTGCAGAAAGAGTCCCATGATATTGAGGTTACTCTGCTTTTCATGATATTTATATCCATAGTACTTATAATTCATCACTCTTCCACAGAGAAAAGTTAAGATAAAATGTCTTATGCTAATCCGAATATCCTCCAGTTTCTGGAAGTTAAGATCCCTGATCAAATGCAGATTTATTTACTTAGGGCTGATAGATAACATCTGAAAGGTGATGATCAATGTCACTTAACTTCTTCTCTTTAAAAATATTTCAGAACTGACCTGAGGGATGTAGATGATGACCAATAAGAGGTTGTTGATCTGGTTGGTTTCTATCTTTTTTAAATTGAGCGGCTATTGTCCCATCAGTAAACCCCTGTTTATCAACAGCAATACTCTCTTCATTATTTTTGAGTTTTTACACTGAGAAGATGCACAAATAGCCATTAAAAAGACAGAAAATGTTAAATTAGACAAGAATCAGAAATCCTTAACACTGTCAATAGGAATTAGCATGCACTCTATTAACAGGGTAACAAGGGAAAGAAATACTTTAGAAAAAGAAATAATCTGAGAAATTTAATCAGATTTTTATTTACAAGTTGTTGTATTATGCCTTATTCTCCCATGGTGAAGCTTAAGGAGAATAATGTTATCACATCTTAAGAAAACAGATACCACACAGTAGACAGCAATAATGTAGGAGACAGTATGAATTTCTTTCCAAGAGCCCACTGACTAATTTAAATGTCTTTTGATTGGCCAATCATGTTCATTCCCAAGCCAAAATGATTGGAAACAAGCTTCCTCCCACCCCTCACTTTAGCTGTTAACTGAGCCAATCAGAATAAAGACCAATTTTGAACCTACACAGTAAATAGGTCCTTACACTTAAAGAAACATGGCTCTCTCAGCTGCCCTTTGTTACATTAGAGATGCCTTATTTCATTCCACAGGAAAAGTTATTTGTTTTTCTTTCTGAAATATAAAATGAACCACAAACATCACTATAATAAATTAAAACACCCTGAAAAATCCTCCCAATACTGTAAGATATTTGTATTCATTAAGCAAGAAGCTAGACATTCAGTAATAGAAGCTGTATTAGGTTAAAAATATTGTTCAGAAAGGAGTTTCGAGATTCTGACCTTCTTTTGTTCTGCCTATTATATAAAAAGAGAGCTGAAAATCACCTAGAAATAATCTTTTTTAATTTTAAATAGGACCCCAATATCAATTTTTCTCCTCACATTTATATTAAGAAGCTAACAAAATATAGATTACATAAAGCCAAAGGATCTATGTAAGTCCTCACTTATTATATAAGGGGACAGAACCTTATGTAATACGCATTTTCTTACTAATTCTTCAAATTTTGAATGCTTTGTATGATACCAAGGAAGACTGAATAATGGGGTTTAAATGTTTTTAAAAACTGAATATGCACAGAGCGTTTGAGCTATTATTATCAGTAGTTTGGTGACATCTAGTGGAAACAGGGACTTGCCTACCATCTGGAGTTAAATTTAAATCTGATAGCAAAAGGAAATTGGTCAGGACCCAGAGCATGGAAAAACAATCAAAGAGGACATTTCCCTACTTTCTTTTCCAAGTAACAAAAGTGAGTAAGTCTGGGTAATCCTTCTGAAGAAAACCAACAATCATGCCAATTACTGTTAAAGAATTTATCCTGAGGATAAAATCTGTAGTCTTTGTAAAGAATTTGGAATATGCAAAAACATGCAAGAAAATAAAAATTGTCCACAATCTTTCCACCCACAAATAAACATCCCTGATATTGTATATTTTTCTTCCAAGCATTATACATTTTTCCTGATGTTATTTACTAAACTTGGATATTCTAACTATATAATTTTATATCCTGATTTTTAAAGATTATATGAGCATTTTTGTATGTTATCAGGTATAAAAATAATCTTAATTATGAGAAGCAGAAAACTATAAGATTAGTTATTTTTCAGAGTAGGAAATGATAAGCCTATATTTTTGTAAACCCTATGCAGCAGTCAGAAATGATGTACAAATGTGGTTCCAATAAAATTCTTTCATTAGCACAATTTAAAAGAAAACATGCTACTCATGGAAATGTTGAATGTGTGTTTTATAGCAACAAAACTTTGAAAACTTACTATGTTACTAGGCCCTAATGGCATCAGAAATGAGTGAGATCCAGATCTTACTGTAAGACAAAAGTAATCTAATAGGAAAGAATAAAATATTTTTAAAAACAGGGCGGCACCTGTGGCTCAGTGAGTATGGCACCGGCCCCATGTACCAAGGGTGGTGGGTTCACACCCGGCCCAGCCAAACTGCAACAAAAAATAGCCAGGCGTTGTGGCAGGTGCCTGTAGTCCCAGCTACTCAGGAGGCTGAGGCAAG
>CAUYRH010140893.1:0-34158 GCA_963574655.1 Perodicticus potto
ATATTAATATATCAAAAAGACTCATTAGTTTAATATTTCTCTTTTTATTTTATTTTTTTTGAGACAGAGCCTCAAGCTGTCACCCTGGAGAGAGTGCTGTGGCATCACAGTTCACAGCAACCTCCAATTCCTGGGCTCAAGTGAGTCTCTTGCCTCCGCCTCCCAAGTAGCTGAGACTACAGGCGCCCGCCACAATGCCCGGCCATTTTTTGGCTGCAGCCGTCATTGTTGTTTGGCGGGCCGGGCTGGATTCGAACCCGCCAGCTCAGGTGTACATGGCTGGCGCCTTAGCCGCTTGAGCCACAGGCACCGAGCCGACAGTTATATTTTCAACTGAGCTACTTAGACAGCAACAAAATGCTTTAAGCCCTCTATGGTTATTTCATTGTTTTTTTTTGTTTGTTTGTTTTTTTTTTTTTTGCAGTTTTTGGCCGGGGCTGGGTTTGAACCCGCCACCTCCGGCATATGGGGCCGGCACCTTACTCCTTTGAGCCACAGGGGCCGCCCCGGTTATTTCATTGTTAATTCAATGTATATTTATTGTTGAACTCATGTGGTACACGAGACGCTGTGGTAAGTGGAAGGGACTGTCAGTGAATAGAGCAGACCAAGATCTCTCATCTTGTGGAGCTTGTATTCTGGTGTAGGGAGACACATACAAACATACCGAGTAGGTAGATTAATTTGGATATAGATGGTGATAAGTGCTATGGGAAAAGAAGAGAGAAGGAAGATGGGACTATGTGAAGGAGTAGAGTGACAATTTTAAGTAACATAGTGACAGTGCGCCTCTCTGGGAAGGTGACATTTGTGGACGTACAGGGAAGGAAGGAGGCATGCTGATCCTGGAAAAGGAGACTGTCAGGCACAGACAACCCAGGCAGGAATGTGCCTGGGTGCACAGAGCCGTCCGTGTGGCCGGAGAGCAGAGGGATGAGGAGGGCGGAAGGATAAAGCATCCTAGGAGCTTAACTTCCACTTTTCAGTCTTCCTTTACTTTATGACTGCAGGGAAATGTTAAACGATGTGGAATGATACTTCTTAACCTGTGAAATCTGGGTAGATTAGAAATGTGTTTCATAGAGCTATGGCTAGAAGGAACCAGTACAGTTTAGCGAGGAATGTTAAGTGGATAGCTGAGTTTATATTCCAATTTCTTACTAGACGTGGCTCCGTGGGCAGGTTGCTTAACTAACCTCTCAAGTTCCGTCTCTGTGAAATGAGACAACGAACACATATTTCTTTCAGAGTTGTGGTGAGTGCCTGAGAGGAGCCAGGCAAAGTGCTTAGCTCAGTGCTCAGCACATACAAAGTACTAAGTAAGTACTAGAATTATTTGAAAAGTATAATTAGAAAGATCAGATATTTTGAAATGTCTGCCTAAGTAGGTACTTTTCCTTCTCTCTCTCTCTCTCCCACCGCCTTTCTTTCTCTCTCACCACTTGCTAGCAGGTTGGCACTCTGAAATGACGAAGATTATAGGTAATGGTTCTAGGATAGATCTTGCTCAGGGGAAGCCAGCCTCCATTGCTGCATGACAAGACTTTTGCCAACAACCATATGAAATATTGAGCTTTATTTGTTGAAAGAGACAAGAAGCTTTCCTGAGGCCGGGCACAGTAGCTCATGCCTGTAATCCTGCATTCTAGGAGGCTGAGGTGGGTGGATCAGTTGAGCTCATGAGTTCGAGACCAGCCTGAGCAAGAGTGAGACCCTGTCTCTACTAAAAATGAAAAAAACCTGAGGCAAGAGGATCGCTTGAGCCCAAGAATTTGGGGTTGCTGTGAGCTATGACGTGATGGCACTCTACTGAGGGCAACAAAGTGAGACTGTCTTTAAAAAAAAAGAAGAAGAAGAAGAAGCTTTCTTGAATGTGCATCCATGAGCCCTGGCCAAGCTTTCCGCTGACGGCAACCCCCACTGATATTTTGATTACATCCTTAGGTGAGACCCTGAGCCAGACCAACCAGCTAAGCACCAACCAGATTCTTGCCCAGAAACTATTGTCTCATGTTGCCAAGTTTTGGGGTAATTTGTTTATGCAGTAATAGATGCCAGTAGTTTATATATAGTTTGAGTTTTTTTTTGTTTTGTTTTTTAGAGACAGAGTCTCACTTTGTTGCCCTCGGTAGAGTACGTGGCATCACAGCTCACAGCAACCTCCAGCTCTTGGGTTTAGGCGATTCTCTTGCCTCAGCCTCCTGAGTAGCTGAGCTATTTTGTTGTTGTTGTTGTTGTTGCAGTTTGGCTGCGGCCAGGTTTGAACCTACCATCCTCGGTATATGGGGCTGGCGCCCTACTCACTGAGCCACAGGCGCTGCTCCTATAGTTTAAGTTTTAATGAACTTTTGAATATAAAGAATTTATTGGGCCAGGACGTGGTGGCTCATGCCTGTAATCCTAGCATTCTAGGAGGCTGAGGTGGGTGGATTGCTTGAGCTCAGGAATTCGAGACCAGCCTGAGCAAGAGGGAGACCCTGTCTCTACTGAAAGTAGAAAGACTAGCTGGATTGTGGCAGGCACCTGTAATCCCAGCTACTCAGGAGGAGGCTGAGACAAGAGGATCACTTGAACCTCAGAGTTTAGGGTTGCCGCGAGCCGTGATGCCACAGCACTCTACCTAGGGTGACAGAGTGGACAGAGCAAGACTCTGTCTCAGAAAAAAAAAAAAAAAGAAAGAAAGAAAAAGAAGTTATTGAGCCTAAAAGTATTTCTATCGCTTTTGATCTTTAAAGATTGCCACTGGCTAGGCATGGTGGCACATACCTATAGTCCTAGTTACTCAGAAGGCTGAGGTGGGAGGTCCCTTGAAGCCAGGAGTTTGAGATCAGCCTGGACAACATAATGAGACCCCATCGGGGAAAAAAAAATCATCCCTGATGCTTGGCTGTTTACAAGCAGTCATCAGGGGCGGCGCCTGTGGCTCAGCGAGTAGGGCGCCGGCCCCATATACCGAGGGTGGTGGGTTCAAACCCGGCCCCGGCCGAACTGCATCAAAAATTAGCTGGGCGCTGTGGCAGGCGCCTGTAATCCCAGCTACCTGGGAGGCTGAGGCAAGAGAATCGCTCAAGCCTAAGAGGTGGAGGTTGCTCTGAGCTGTGACTCAACGGCGCTCTACGGAGGGCGAGAGAGTTAGACTCTGTCTCTACAAAAAAAAAAAAAAAAAAACAAAACCAAGCAGTCATAAGTATATATAGTCTACTTTGTATCTACTTTTTCCCCTTAGAATTCTTTCTTTCTTTCTTTCTTTTGTTTTTTGAGACAGAGTCTTACTATGTTGCTTGCGGTAGAATGCTGTGGCGTTACAGCTCACAGCAACCTCCAACTCTTGGGCTTAAGCGATTCTCTTGCCTTAGCCTCCCAAGTAGCTGGGACTACAGGCACCCGCCATGACGCCTAGCCATTTTTTTGTTGCAGTTGTTTAGCTGGCCCGGGCCAGATTCAAACCCGCCACCCTCGGTGTTTGTGGATGGCACTGTAACCTCTGTGCTATGGGCACTGAGCCAGAATTATTTCTTATGTACCAATAATACAAGATTGTTAGCATTTATACCAGCTATAGGGCATTCTACATTCCCTAGAGTTGGACATCTGAATTACTTCCAGTTTTTCAAAAATAATGACACACTAAAAACAGTGCAAATTAGCTGAGCAATGTACTGAAAGTTAAATAGACTAGCATCATAAATACATAAGAGGCTCGGCGCCTGTTGCTCAACGGGCTAAGGCGGCAGCCACGTACATCTAAGCTAGCGGGTTCGAATCCAGCCCGGGCCCACCAAACAATGACGGCTGCAACCAAAAAATGGCCAGGCGTTGTGGTGGGCGCCTGTAGTCCCAGCTACTTGGGAGGCAGAGGCAGCAGAATCGCTTGAGCCCGGGAATTGGAGGCTGCTGTGAACTGTGACGCCACAGCACTCTCTCCAGGGTGACAACTTGAGGCTCTGTCTCAAAAAAAAAAATAAATAAATAAATAAATACATAAGAGACAGACGATACGGAAGGGGCAGGATCTCCTAAAGTATATAGACTACAAACACATATTGAACACATGCATCAGCTAGATAAGTAAACAAGCCTAAAGCTGACCTAAGATCACCTAGAATTGTGTGTATCCTAGAGAAATACAGGAGTGACAGTAGGGAATATAACTTCAGAAAAGTTCTATAAATAATCACTGTGGCTCCAAATGTCAAAGCAGAATTTCAGAGAGGGTACCCATAAACTAAAATTATCCCCAGACTAGAGTCTCTGCCTCCCCTCTTTTCTTTCTTTCTTTCTTTCTTTTTTTGAACATAAAGTTTCATTGTTCCCTTGGCTAGAGTGCAGGGGAATGATCATAGCTCACTGCAACCTCAAACTCGTGGACTCAAGCAATCTTCGTGCCTCAGCCTCCCATGTAGATAGGACTACAGGTGTGTGCCACCACATTCAGCTAATTTTTAAAATTTTTTATTTTGTAGAGATGGGATCTCACTCTTGTTTAGGCTAGTGTTGAATTCCTGAGCTCAGGTGATCTTCACGCCTCAGCCTCCCCAAGTGCTAGGATTACAGGTGAGAACCCCTGTGCCTGGCCTCCCCTCTTTTGCCATTCCCCTCTCTGCCTCTGGCTGTGATTTGTAAGATTCTACAATCATGGCTAGAAGAGAAGTTAACTTCGCCTTTCTCTGCTGAAATTCCGCACTATGTTCTACATACCAGTTTGCATTTGAGTATAGCATCAGTGAGTGCTGAAAGTCTCCTATGTAACCAGATCCAGCAGAGAGCCATCATTCCCTCATGTGGGTTCCCTCAGATTGGTTGGTTCTGGTGTTCCGCCTTTGAGTTTATCACTTTCCAGACTAGTCTTGAGAGCCGCCAGGTAAGCATGCTATCTCTAACATTTTAAAAATAACTAATGATTGAAGAGAGCTACATCTACTCTATGAACAGGACTAACTCTAAAACTTCATTAGGCCCTGGCTCATAAATCTATTGAGCCAGACGCAGCCCTGCTGTGGGGGTGTGCAGAGAGGGCAGAGTTAACAATTCTTTAGCGACAAGTTTTATTGGTGTCTGTGTTGTTCTTTATTAGGTTTCAGCTGTGATAATCCTTGGTTGAATGTGGGGCAGCCTCCTTCCCTTCCTCCTTTCTTGGAAGACTATACCCACTCCACCCCCCACCATTTAGCTTCACTCAGAGAACTTTCATTTTTATCTTCCATTAAAAGTTTTTTCAATGAAAAGGCTCCCGGCTCAAAAGAAGGCTCAGTGGTTTGAAACCCACAGGGTTAGAGAATGGTGCTATGAGGTCAAGGTCAAAAGGTCACTGGACCAGGGTTTTCTTGCCAAGGGAGAAAAGCTTCAGGGACAGTTACTTAGTGTAAAGTTGTCAGTGCTAACATAATTAAACAACAGCAGTGTAATGCACACAACTGTCCTAGCTGGAAGCTATCAGGGCAGAGTTCTGCTTCTGGCCTCCAGCAACTTGGGTTCGAATCTTGCTTCTACCACTTAGCACTGTGGTTATCTGCAGATTTTGGAACCTCTTATCGTCTGTAAACTACAGATGATAACCATTAGTACTTTACAAGGGAAGTAAGTTGGTTCAGGGAATGCACTTAGTACAGTGCCAAGAACAGAAGTAAGCTCTCAATAAGTGTTATCAATTCTTGAAATTATATTCTTATTTTAATTATTATAACACTTTATACCTCTTTCAACGCAAAGTTTAGTGGTATTATGGTTATTTTTGTACAAGTATTATCACCCCTTAAAGGACACATAGTTTCTGGGGGATTATTCATCTTCATGCCCTTTATAAAGCCTCACCTAGCACTTTTTGGCTCAGCAGATCTTCAACCAATATTTGCTAAGTCAATAAACAAATGTTCTAAATAAAGTGGGTCTGAAGGGACAGGCTTGTACCCATAATCCCTTTACTTAGGATCCAGGTAGGATGTTATACACCTTTTGACTGCTCTATAAATATTTTATTATAGTAACAATGATATATGGATTATAATTATAATGAAGGTTACTCTTAGTTCAAATTTCCTCAACTAGGGTTATATCTATCAACCATATAGAAAATGTTTTCATATAAATTTCCAGTTTAATGTAAACTGAGCTTTAACTTGATTTTTAAAATAATGAAAGTAAATCAATATGCCCGTTACCTTTCAAACAATTGTTTCCAGGAACCAGGAAGGTAGGGCTACATATGGTGGTGATAAATTAGCTCTTCTTTTCTTTCTACATTTAGATAATTATCCTATGTGTTTTTTTCTTTTTCCTTTTTTTTTTTTTTTTTTGAGACAGTCCTGTGTTGTCACCCTGGGTAGAGTTCAGGGCATCATCAGAGCTCACTGCAACCTCAAATTCCTGGGCTTAATCGATTCTCCTATCTCAGCCTTCCAAGTAGCCGGGACTACAGGTACACGTCACTAAGCCCAGCTCACGTTTTCTGGTTTTGGAGAGACTTCTTGCTCTTGCTCAGGCTGATCTCAAATTCCTGGCCTGAAGGGATCCTCCTGCCTCACCCTCCCAGAGTGCTAGGATTACAGGTGTGAGCCAGATGCTTGCCCCTGATGTGTTTTCGGTCAGCAACTGAATTATCTTCTTAAGGCTTATGACTAAGTGGCAAACAATGGGAGAAAGGGAAAGGAGCAGCCATCTGGGCCTATGTTCTTCTGCTTCCTCTGTGTCAGCGTTCTCTAAACAAGGGAGGTTGAGGCCCTATTTTGGGCAAGGAAACTATAGAGCCACAGGCAGTAGGTAAGTCCTCCATGCTGTGATTCGCAGACTGGAATAGTTTAATATTAACATTAACGAATATTCTTTTTTTTTTGAAACAGTGTCTCAAGCTATCACCCTGGGTAGAGTGCCTGGCCTCATAGTTCACAGCAAGCTCCAACTAGGACTCAAGTGATCCTCTTCTCTCGGTTTTTCTTTTATTTATTTTTTGAGACAGAGCCTCAAGCTGTCACTCTGGGTAGAGTGCTGTAGCATCACAGCATAACTCATAGCAAAGCTCACAGCAACCTCCAACTCCTGGGCTCAAGCAAGTCAGCCTCCCAAGTAGCTGAGACTACAGGCACCTGCCACAATGCCCGGCTATTTTTGTGTTGCAACCATCATTGTTGTTTGCCCAGAGGCGAGCATTTGCCTGGTGAGGTTTGATGACTCTGCACCTTCACATATTTAGGCCCAGGCTGGATTCGAACCTGCCAGCTCAGGTGTGTGTGGCTGGTGCCTTAGCCATTTGTGCTACAAGCGCTGAGCCTCAGTTTTTCTATTTTTAGTAGAGATGGAGTCTCCCTTTTGCTCAGGCTGGTCTCAAACTCCTGAGCTCAAGCAATTCACCTGCCTCATTTCCAGATATAGGTATTAACACACACACACAATTGGTTAATGTGATATAGAATGAAACTTGTGCAAATCACTGCTGAGATGTCTTTACCATAAATCCAAGGACTTCTATGTGTACAGTGACATATTTGACAATCTTTCACATATGTTCCAATGAAATGTTTCAAACGAATCATTTATTTAAAATGATTTTATTCAAAAAATTGTTCTTTTATTGCGATTGTTTTTCAGTATAATTCTTTCATTAATAAATGGTATAATTAGGGGTAAAAAAGGAATGAAGTACTGAGACATTATAGCACGGATGAGCCTTCCAACTGTTATGTTAAGTGAAAGTAGCCAGACCAAAAGGTTGAAGATTGTTATGTTCCTATTTATATGAAATGTCCAGAATAGGCAAGTCAATAGGGATATAAAAAAAATTAGTGGTTGCCAGGGGCTGGGGGTAGGGAGGCATGGGAAATGGCTGCTAAAGGATATGGGTTTTCTCGCTGGGCTGAGAAAAACATTCTGGAATTAGTGGTGATAGTTATATAACTTTGTGAATATATTCCAAATTACTGAATTATGCACTTTAAGAGTAAATTGTATGGTATGTGAATTGTATCTCAATAAAAATGACTAAATCCAAAAATAAAATTTCAAATATAAATACCCTTAAAATTCAGAATGTGCCATACTTTTGGTAGATTAGGTTTGCCTACTTTTGAGAGCCAGTAAGTGTTAAGAAGGAGAAAAAAAAGGAGGGATCAAAGCTGGAAATTCTGGGCAGGGAGAATCCTTTTTGAATACAGGAGTACCTGCCCTTGAACCTCATGCCTTATCACCATGGGAATAATTACCCTTTTCATAGAATCCTGGACATTTGGGGGAATGGATTTTAGAATATATCTAATGCCAGCTCGGCGCCTGTGGCTCAACGGGCTAAGGCGCCAGCCACGTACACCTGAGCTGGCGGGTTAGAATCCAGCCTGGGCCGCCAAACAACAATGACAGCTGCAACCAAAAACTGACCGGGTGTTGTGGCGGGCGCCTGTAGTTCCAGCTACGTG
Source organism: Perodicticus potto (assembly GCA_963574655.1). Taxonomy (NCBI): domain Eukaryota; kingdom Metazoa; phylum Chordata; class Mammalia; order Primates; family Lorisidae; genus Perodicticus; species Perodicticus potto. The sequence continues at coordinate 8,403 of CAUYRH010140893.1, forward strand.
GGAGGCAAAGGCAAGAGACTCGCTTGAGCCCAGGAGTTGAAGGTTGCTGTGAGCTGTGATGCCACAGCATTCCATCCAGGGTGGCAGCTTGAGGCTCTGTCTTGAAAAAAAAAAAAAAAAAAAGAATATATCTACTGCCTCCAAATGTCCTGTTCTATAGATGCAGAAACCGAGGCCAGGATGGAGGAGTTTACTTACTGTCACCCTGTGAGCTGGCAAAGGAGCAGAGAATCAAAATGAGATTTTCTGCCCCCCCCCATATCACATATTTTTGGGCTGCCATTTGCCTATCCTTTTAACAGTCTGCGGCCATCAAGTTCAGGAATTTGCAGGTGGCTTCGCTGTGAACTGTAGGGGAGCATTAATTCCGCAGCCTCTTCTGCCCAGAGGCGAGCATTTGCCCGGTGAGGTTTGATGACTCTGCACTTTCGCATATTTAGGAAAAGGTTGTGATGTGAGTAACGCCCCTCTGGATGTGTGCGCCCCAGAGAGCTGATTTAAGAAAATCAGCTACTGGAAAGCTTATAATATGTTTTTTGTATTGGTAATTCCTGGATTTTATAAAGTTCCTTTGTCCCCAAGCTCTCCTACTGTTTATTCAAGCCACCTTCCATTTGAAGGAAGACTAAAGTCACCTTATTCATCTCTCTTGGACCTACTAGATTGCTCTGACTATGCAGTGTTAAACTGACTTCCTTAAACAGTCCTGAACCCCCAAGGCAGGCACTGTGCTTTCTTTGAAGTCCCCAGAACACCTGCACCCTTTGGAAACGCTTTTTCGTTTCACCCAGGACTCTGTCCTGTAGCCGAGCAGGCGCAGGTGCCGCGGTGGGTGGGAGGTATCTGTACGCTCCTGCCCCAGCGACAGTTCTGTTGAGTTGCTTGCAGGAAACCAGAACCCTGCAGGCTCCGGAGTCTCCCTGTATCTGGGTTCAGAAAACGATTTCTTAGAGGCGTGGAGGGAAGGGGCAGTAAAGAGGCGCTAGGCCTGGGTGTTAATTCTGGCACTCCCGTGTCCAGGTCCCTTCCGGGAGACTACAGGACCGCGCTGTCTTACTGGATGATGAATTTCTTCCCTTTTGGGATGTGTGTTAGTGTATGTAGGGGGCGCGGCTGCGAGTTCACACACGTCGATATAAGTAGCTCCCTGCGCTATGGCTCATTCCTGTAATCCTAGCATTCTGGGAGGTTAAGGCAGGAGGATCGCTAAGTAAAGTAGTTGGAGACCAGCATGAGCAAGAGTGAGACCTGTCTCTACTAAAAAATAGAAAATTTAGTTATGCGTTGTGGTGTGTGGCGCCTGTAGTCTCAGCTACTCGGGAGGCTGAGGCAGGAGGATCGATTGAGCACAGGAGTTTGAAGTTGCTGTGAGCTAGGCTAAGGCATGACACCCTAACTCAGGGAAGAGAAGCTATGTCTCAAAAAAAGAAAAAAAAAAAGAAGTAGCTCCCCGAGCGAGAGGGAGGTCCTCTGCTTCTCGCCGTGAGGAGGCCAGCGGACCCTAAGAGGCTGAGAGGGTGCAGAAGGTACCTCCGGCCTAGGGGAGTTGGAGCGGCGCGCAGGCGCGCTGAGGTCCGCCTGCAGCCGGCTCCGCGGTACAAAGAGAGCGCCCGGGAGAGCCGGGCGTCCTCGGCGTCTGAGTGAGCTGCCCCGGGCTCCGCCGGTCCGCGCCGTCCCTCCCGCCCAGTTGTGTTGCGCAGCCCCAGACACATCCGACCGGGTGTGTGAAGCTTGCAGGTGTGCTGAGACTTCTCTGCTCTGGCAGGGCTGCAGTGCCCGCAGTTGCTGCGCGTTTCAGGGTTTAATTCTGGCGCTCGCCCGCCGGGGCCGGCCCCGCCCCCGCGCCTCCGCCCCGCCCCTTCCCCGGCGCTCCTGATCTGCTGCCCGGAGAGCCAGCGAGCGGCCGCGGCTCGGCGCTGCAGGTTGGAGGAGCGTCTGGAGGTGAGTGGCGCCTGGGGCTGCGCCGTGCCCCCTTCCGCGGCGGGGCTGCCCCGGGACACCCGGCTCCGACTCCTGCCTCGGGCGGTGCAGAGAAAACTTGGCGGGCCCCGGGGGCGCAAGGCGGCCGTGGCGGTGGCTGAGGGCACCCCCCGCGGGCTCCCGCTAGCCAGGGTCAACCCGGCGGCCTCAGGGCGGCCGTAGGGAGGGGTCCGAGAGACTGCTTAGGCTTCGGGGCCGCCTGAGTTTGGCGCGCGCCGCGGCTGCAGAGTTCGGGGGGTCTGGGAGAGGGAGCGCCGCGCGCCAGACATGGGGCAGCGGGAAAGTTTGGGCTGGGCCGGCAGGGCAGCAGGGTGCAGGCGGCTGCCGACCCCAAGCCGGGGCGTGCTGGCCCGTGGGTACCTCTGGGTTTTTCCCTAGCCTAGGGTGGAATGGGGGACCCTCTCTGAAGTGTCTCTCCGTGAAGTCCGGTGCTGTGCCCCGAGGGACGGAGTAGCGGTCAAGACCCCTTTATCCTCGGTCCCAGAGCGGCAGGTGGCCTGGGGTCGCCAACTCCGTGTTGGCTCGGGTTGGCGTTGGAGGATCCGGGATGTGGGGGAGGGGTGGGGGTACTGCAGTGCTTGGGGCCTATCAGGCCGCCCAACACGGCCAGGCCAGCCTGGATTTCTGGAGGATCTGCGGTGTCAGGTCGAGGGATGGTGCAATCGTCTCTCAGCGGGCTCAGTCCCCGAATGTGCCCTCTTCCTTGCCACTTCAGCACGCGCGCAGCGAACCCCACCCTCAATCACCTTCCCTGGACCATTCATCTCCCTCACCTGAATTTCCGTGGAACTTTTTGGCAACTTTTAACCTTGAGTCCTGCAGATCAGCGGATGACCCGGGGAAGGCCCTGGCGGTGTTAGCGTTAACAGCGTCTCCCAGTGCTCGCTCTCTGCACGTCGTCTCCACCGAGGATCAGCTCATCTTATTAATTAGTGAATTAACATATTAGACTGAGATCCCTAAGACTAACAAAGAAGGTTAATCATCCAGACCTGGGATAGTGCAGTTCTTTTTTTTTTTTTGAGACAGAGCCTTAAGCTGTTGTCCTGGGTAGAGTGCGGTGGCATCACAGCTCACAGCAACCTCCAACTCCTGGGCTTAAGCGATTCTCTTGCCTTGGCCTCCCAAGTAGCTGGAACTATAGGCACGCGGCACAACGCCTGGCTATTTTTGGTTGTAGTTGTCATTGTTGTTTGGCAGGCCCGGGCTGGATTCGAACCCACCAGTTCTGTTGTATGTAGCTGGCTCCTTAGCCGCTTGAGCTACAGGCGCCGAGCCCACAGTGCAGTTCTTTGCTTCACCTTCATGTCTTTCATCTCTGGAGCTCAATGGAAATCAGGGCCTGTGAGCTTATTTTTAATTAATGAATTCATTCCTCTTGGTTTTCAGATGTTACTTTGCTGTTCATCATTAGTTTCTCCATTAATCCACTTCCTTATGAAAATGTAGTTCACTCCCGTATTTTATTTCCTTTTCTTAAAGTGTACAGTTCAATGGCTTTTAGTATATCCATAAAGTTATGGAGTCGTCCCTAATTCCAGAATATTTTTATCACCCCCAAACTCAATGTCTATTAAGCAGTCATTACCCATCTCCTACCCTCAAACCTACCTCTCATTTTAAGGGAGCTACTTAACGAACTTACCCCAAGATAGAAATTGAATTAGACAATTGAGAGATTATTAACTTAGGTTCGTTGTTTTCTGTTAATAGATTTGGGGAAAGGTGCCTGCGCTGAGGCAGTGGAAGAAAAATTAAGTATGGGTTGTCCTGTGGGGAGAGAAAAATGGCGATGTAGAAGAAGCCGCCAGTGCAGGAATAATTGCCTCATTTAAAGATACACAAATTAGGAATGCATTTTATTCCCTTAGGGTATGAGGTGCTTTTGGCAATCTTTCTGTGCTCTAGATTTAAGTCCATAAATCATTCTAGTTAAAGTTCTGTCTCAGCAAAAGTGAGTTCTGGGATATGTGTGTGTGTGTGTGTGTGTGTGTGTGCATGCGTGTGAGATAGCTGAAGGGGAGGAGGTTAGAGAGGAAAAAAAGGAACGGCAGGTTTAAAAATGTTTTAAAAAATCATCTGAGCTCCTCCCTAATAAATCATAGGCAAATAGCCACTGGAATTGATACATTCAAGGCTAGGTTCATTTCGTAAGTAGCAGCACTTCTTCAGGAAGAAGCGTATGCATTAATGTGCTCATACATTAGCCCTCTACTCCAGGGAGGAGGAGGGGGTTGGAGAGGGGTCCTGTTGTGGGGAATGCAAGGAATTAGAGAGATGGAAGGGAGAATGGCTGAAAGGGGCAGTGCTATGGGAGCTGAGGACTGTTAAGATGGAGTAACTGTAACTGTAGGGTGAATAGATTCAGAGACAGCAAAGGAAATCCCAATGAAAAATTGCAGACACTTCACTCAGGCTTTTGTTGGATTATTTGTGCTTGTTTGGTTTTTTTTTTTTGAGACAGAGTCTGATTATGTCGCCCTCGGTAGAGTGTCGTGGCATCACAGCTCACAGCAACGTCAAACTCTTGGGCTTAAGTGATTCTCTTGCCTCAGCCTCCCAAGTAGCTGGGACTACAGGCGCCCGCCTCAGTGCCTGGCTATGTTTTTGTTGAAATTGTCATTGTTGTTTGGCAGGCTGGGTTTGAACCACCAGCTCCGGTATATGTGGCTGGCGCTCTAGCCGCTGAGCTACAGATGCTGAGCCGTATTTGTACATGTTTTTAAAATCGTTTTTAGTGAGCAGTGGAAGCTGTCCAAATTATGCAACAACCACTACACTTCTCATCTACCCTCCAGTCAAAGAAGGAAGTTCACATGGCTTCAAATGTTACAGGAAATTTTATTCCCGTTGCATGGGTGACTCGGCTTCTGCCATCTTTTTTAAAAAGCAATTTAAAAAATCAATGTACACCATCCATATACATTTTAAGTGTGTAACTTGACCAGTTGTCACAAAGTGATCATTAACATATAACCAGCACTGGTCAAGAACCAGAACATTGTCATCATTACAGAAGCTCCTTTTATGCTGTTGTCCAATCACTACCACTCTCCAAGAGTAACCACTATGCCAGTCGTGGGTTAGCTTTGCCCACTTTCAGTACTCTATCTACATGGACTTGTATGTATTTTTTATCTTTTTTTCTCTCACCATCATATTTGTGAAATTCAGCTGTGTTGTGGCTGTAGTTACTTTCATTGCTGTATAGTATTCTACTATAGCACTGTACCACAATTTATCTATTTTAGAGTTGAAAAGCATTTGTGTCATTCCTTTTTTTGTCCTATAGTAAATAGTGTGTGACTGAACATTCTAGTACATGTACATATTTGTTTTGGGTGTATACTCAGTAATATAGAATAATTGAGTTCTAAAGTAAGGTTCTGTCTACAAGATCCTGTCAGACATTTCTGAAGTGGTTATATAGTTTATACTTCCACCAGCAGTGTATGAAGAGTTCTGTCCTGTCTTATTTAAATTGCAAAAGCAGTAAATCTGCAGAGTTTGGCAAATGGACAAAACGTGACCTATATATACCCCATCCTAGCAGACTAATTACTTCTTATATTCACTTCCAGAGCTTTTCCTGTTCATATTTATATGGAGTCACAATTCTAATAGTTATATTTTGTTTCTTAACATTGTATCTTAATATTGCTTTAGTCTTTATGACTTTTGATGTTTATATAATCCCAAGGATATGCTTTCATTTAATAACAATCCCGTATCGGAAATGCATATTAAATTTTGGAGTTTTATTACTTGATGATGCTGCAATGTCATCTTTGTGCTTAGAGATTTTTTCTCTTTTTGGATGTTCATAAACTAGAGATTTTCCTTTTTATGGCTCTGGATCCTTATTGTTAAACTGCATCCTGCAGAGTTTAATTGTCCTTGAATCTAGTATGGAATTGATTAAAGAAATATATTACTTGAAAAAAGGTGCCTCATCTCATGGCGTAAATTGTAATTCTGAAAATAGTGGTGAGGTTGATTCTGATACCTTTTTTATAAAAGGCATAAGTTGAGGTTTGTGCCATTTAATTTGCAAATCACTTACTAATTTTATTTTTTTTTGCAGTTTTTGGCCTGGGGCTGGGTTTGAACCCACCACCTCCTTATGGAGGAGGGGCTGGCACCCCACTCCTTTGAGCCACAGGCACCGCCCACTAATTTTCTTTATGTTATACTTTCTGCAAAGGTAATGAACCAGAAGCTTAAAGGTGTACAAAAAGGATTATACCAGTAAGGTAGTTTATTGACTAGAAGTTTTATATGTATGTGTGTGTGTATACACACACATTATGTAGGTACACACACATACACACATACACACATAACATTTTATAGTCTTGCTGGGTCTCAAAGGTTGGACTACAGTGGCAAGATCGTGGATCACCACAGCCTCTGACTTTTGGACGCAAGCTATCTTCCTGCGTTGGCTTTCCAAGGCATGAACCACCACATCCAGCCCAGTTAAGCAAATTTTTTTTTTTTTGAGAAAGAGCCTCAAGCTGTCACCCTGGATAGAGTGCTGTGGCATCACAGCTCACAGCAACCTCCAATTCCTGGGCTCAAGCAAGTCTCCTGCCTCTGCCTCCCAAATAGCTGCGACTACAGGCGCCCGCCACAATGCCCGCAATTTTTTGGATGCAGCTGTCATTGTTTGGTGGGCCTGGGCTGGATTTGAACCCGCCAGCTCAGGTGTACATGGCTGGTGCCTTAGCCCGTTGAGCCACAGGCGCCAAGCCTAGGCAAAATTTTTTTTTTTGAGACAGAGTCTCAAGCTGTCACCCTGGATAGAGTGCCGTGGCATCACAGCTCACAGAAACCTCCAATTCCTGGGCTCAAGTGAGTCTCTTGCCTCTGCCTCCCAAGTAGCTGGGACTACAGGCGCCTGCCACAACGCCCGACCATTTATTGGTTGCAGCCGTCATTGTTGTTTGGCGGGCCCAGGCTGGATTCGAACCTGCCAGCTCAGGTGTACGTGGCTGGTGCCTTAGCCCGTTGAGCCACAGGCACTGAGCCAGATAAGGAGCTGATAGTCTTTTTTTTTGAGACAAGGAGTCTCACTATGTCATCCTCAGTTGAATGCTGTGATGTCACAGCAACCTCAAACTCCTTTGGGCTTAAGCTATTCTCTTGTCTCAACCTCCCAAGTAGCTGGGACTACAGGCACCTGCCATGACACCCGGGTATTTTTTTTTTTTTTTACAGTTGTTTAGCAGGCTCAGGCTGGGTTCGAACCTGCCACCCTTAGTGTATGTGGCTGGCACCATAACCACTGTGCTACGGGTGCCGAGCCCTAGGCAAAATTTTTATACATGACTAGTGAGCATTTAGTTCATTCAACAAATAGAGTGTTTGTTTGAGTTCTGAGGCAGAAGTCATCTTTCTTGCCTGGATGAGTAGGAGTGGTTTTCCCAAGAAGTAAGACTTGGGTGGGAGCAGATATCTCTGAAGATAAGAGACTACTGAGTTTTTGCAGGTGGCGAAGAGCTCCAGTTGGCCATTGTGGATAATTAGGTGATGGTGGCTTCCTTAACCACATTCTTTTTCTGGAAGACAGTGAAAATAAGTGAACTAATATAAAGGCAGGAAAAGGTACTTGGAGCTTTTGGGGACAAAATTGTTTTGTATATTCAATTCAGCATCATGGGACTTGAGTGTAAACACTTGCCAGAGATGAGAATGCAGTGGTTTGCTCCTTAGCCTGGTTTTAGCTCTTTTTACCTCTTTTCCTTTTTCCTGAGATAAAATTCAGTGATAATTTTCTCTAAGCTGAAGGCTTCTACACCAACCTTAGTTTAGAAGAAGCCAACATCATTTAACTTTAATGATAATTACATTTCTATTTTATGGAAGGCCCTGGTGGTGGACGTCAGAGACTAACCCTAAGAGTTTGTAGCAGGCGTATAAAGATTCAGAACTGTAGAGGACGCTAAAAGATAGAAGTATCTGATATGGATATAATGACTTATTCTGGAAAGGTGGGGCATTGAGAAACTTAATGCTAAGTAGAGAAATCTGGGTGATATTTAGGGAGATTGGGACTTGCAAAATGTGTACAGGTGTCGATTAGAAGGCATTACATTTAGGCAATAGCTTTTGAAAAAATAAGGCAGTTTGGCAGTGCTTGACACATGATAGTGTAGTCACATGTTTGGAGACCCAGGTGAATGGCAATTTGAGATTGTACCTTTCATCCAGTGACTTGTGACTGCAGAGCCAGGCTTGTAATCTTTGTGGAGATACTGTAGCTCTGGACCCTGGCTGGCTGTGTGACCTTTGGCACAGTTCCTAAACCTCTCTGTGCCTCAATTTCCTATCTGTGACAAAGATACTGAAAGTACCTCCTCAGTAGGGTTATTGGGTGGATTAAATGAGTTAAAACTAATTCTCTGGGTTGAAGCAGTTATAAACCTGTCCAGACTTAAGAACACATGGAATAATGGCTGGTATACAACACATTTGCTGTTCTTCCCTTAATTTTAAAATTTCTAATACTTACACCCAATGTAAATAATGCAAACAGACAAGAAAGCATTTTAAATAGAAACTAAGCCTGAGTAGTGACTCTCGCCCATAATCCTAGCACTCTGGGAGGCTGAGGTGGGAGAATTGCTTGAAATCTGGTTTGAGACCAGTCTCAGCAAGAGTGAAATCCTGTCTCTGCAAAAGATAGAAAAATTGGCTTGGTGTGGTGGTGTTTGCCTGTAATCCCGGCTGAGGCAGGAGGATTGCTTGAGGCCAGGAGTTTGAAACCTGCCTGGGTAAACATCCTCCATCCATGCCTCCACTCCCATCTAAACCCAAAAAACACCCTCCAAGTCAACACATAAAATTAACATCCCACCACAGTCTGAACACCAAAGATGAACCTGTTGAAAGCTTCATGGACTTAATTTTTTTTTTTTTTAATATGGGTACATAATAGTTGTGATGTTTTGATATTTGTACACAGTGCGAAATAATCAAATCAGGGTAGTTGGGGTATTCATCGCTTCAGGCATTTGTCATTTCTTTGTGTTAGGAATGTTCCAGTTCCACTGTTTTAGTTATTTTAAAGTATAGCCTAATTTATTGTTGATTATTAGTTACTTTTTTGTACTATCAAATATTGTTACTTTTCTCCATAGTTTTGCACTCATTAACCATCCTCACTTTACCCCTTCCCTCCCTTCCCAGCCTTTGGTAACTATCATTCTACTCTATTTTCTTTCTTTTTCTTTTTTCTTTAGAGACAGAGTCTCACTTTATCGCCCTTGGTAGAGTGCCGTGGTGGCACAGCTCACAGCAACCTCCAGCTCTTGGGCTTAGGCGATTCTCTTGCCTCAGCTCCCGAGTAGCTGGGACCACAGGTGCCCGCCACAATGCCCGGCTATTTTTTTGTGGCTGTTTGGCTGGGGCGGGTTTGAACCGGCCACCCTTGGTATATGGGGCTAGCGCCCTACTCACTGAGCCCAGGTGCCGCCTTACTCTATTTTCATCAGGGCAGTTTTTTAAAATTCAGCTCCCACATATAAGTGAGAACATGTGAAATTTGTCATTCTGTGCTTTCAGCTAACATGATGTTCTGTAGTTCCATACATGTTAAATTTCATTCTTCTATGTGGCTACATAATATTTCTTATGTGTAAGTACCACAGTTTTGTTACCTATTCATCCTTGATAGACACATAGTTTGATTCCACATCTTGACTGTTGTGACTGGTGCTGCAGTAAGCATGGGAGTGCAGATATCTTTTCCATGTACTGATTTCCCTTTTGGATAGATACCCAGTGGTAGGATTTTTTTTTTTTTTTTTTTTTTTTTATTCAGAGCCTCAAGCTGTCACCCTGGATAGAGTGCCATGGCATTACAGCACACAGCAACCTCTAATTCCTGGGCTCAAGTGAGTCTCCTGCCTCTGCCTCCCACGTAGCTGGGACTATAGGCGCCCGCCACAATGCCCGGCCATTTTTTGGTTGCAGCCGTCATTGTTGTTTGGCGGGCCTGGGCTAGATTCGAACCCGCCAGCTCAGGTGTACGTGGCTGGCGCCTTAGCCCGTTGAGCCACAGGCGCTGAGCTGGGATTGCTGGATCATATGGTGGTTCTATTTTTAGTTTTTTTTGCAGAGTTTCTGTACTGTTCTCTATAGTGGTTGCACCAATTTATATTCCCACCAACATTGTATGAGGGTTCCTCTTTCTCCACATCCTAACCAGCATTCATTATCATCTGTCTTTTTGATAAAAGCCATTTTAACCAGGGTGAGATGGTATCTGATTATAGTTTCGATTTGCATTTCTCAGACTAATGATGTTGAACATTTTTCACATGCCTGTTGAAAAACATTTGTCTGTTTTTTTGAGAAATGTCTGTTTAGATCACTAGCCCATTTTTAATCAGATTGGTTTATTCCCATTGAGTTGGTGGAGCTCCTTGTATATTCCAATTATTAACCTCTTATCAGATGAGTAGTTAGCAAATATTTTCTCTCATTTTGTGGGTTGTTTCTTAACTTTTTTTTGAGACAGAGTCTCCTCTCTCGCTAGAGTGCTGTGGTGTTACCATAGCTCACTACAACCTCAAACTCTTGGGCTTGAGCGATCCTCCTGCCTCAGCTTCCTGTGTAGCGGGGACTACAGAAACATGCCATCACACCTGGCTAATTTTTTCTATTTTTACTAGAGACAGGGTCTTGCTCTAGCTTAGGCTGGTTTTGAACTCCTGACTTTAAAGTGATCTTCCTGCTACTCAGGAGGCTGAGGCAAAAGAATCGCCTAAGCCCAGGAGTTGGAGGTTGCTGTGAGCAGTGTGAAGCCACGGCACTCTACCCAGGGTGATAAAGTTGAGACTCTGTCTCTACAAAAAATAAAAAATAAAAAAAAAATAAAGTGATCTTCCTGCCTCAGCTTTCCAGAATGTTAGGATTAACAGGTGTGAGCCACCCACCTGCAGCCTTCTTCTTAAACAGCTACGATCTATACTTGACTTCACAAATTTGAAAATACCTATTACCTCCCTGCTAAGGACGAAGTGGAATTTGTTTCCTCACTCCTCTTTCTTCTTCCCGCTGCCTTCCAACTTTTATTAGCTATCTTCTTTTTGTCTTGTTATTTTTAGTTCTGATCTTTTGGTCACCTTTATAATTTCAAATAAAGCATTGCATTCTTTACCAGGCTAGGGAGATGTAGGGAACTCAAGTTTGTTGCAGAGTGTGTTTGGGAGGGACAATGCAGGGAAACAGGGAATTGTCTTTCAGGGGAGAGGCCTGACAATGAGGTTCTTGTTAAAAAAACTCCAGCCATTAGAGATGTGAATTGTCTGTTAGCTTGTACTTTTCCTGACCGTAGCAGGTGACAAAATCCATAATCTGACCATTTTTATATTCTCTCTTTGGCTTTTAAATTCAGATACTTGTTTACTTTTTCTGTGTTTGCACTTTGTATTTAAATTATGGATGCTGGGAGCAGATGATACCCCACTAATGAACAATCTTATACCACATACTCTGCTGAGTATTTGAATATGTGCACAAGGAAAAACCTGTCAAAAATAAGTATCCTCATGCTTTTTTCATTACAGAAGCAATCAGTTAATTGGAAATGGTAAGGGAGAGTGTCAGGTTGGAGGTAATTTAGAAAAAATTCATTTAGTTAATGGAATTGAGCAGTGAGGCTTAGTTTAACTCTCAGAAGACATACTAATCTCTTTTTATAATTATCTGATGCCTCGAGAAGTGCATGAGAACATCTCCTGTTGACTTAAATATATTGCATATTGCAAATATAACCTCTTTTGATGTTTATTTTTTATAAAATTTGGTTTGCTTAGAGGGAAGAACTAAATTTGTGTTTATTGATAATCTGCTTTACATTTTTGTCAAAATTTGTTCTGATTTCTGTTGGTAATTCTGACTGGTTCACCCTTTGACCTTGGGGCAAGATAGAAAAAAATAATTAATTAGAGCAAAGGTGGAAATCAAGTGTGAATACTCAACACTACCCTTCCCTCCCTGCTGCTTTTCCTTTCCTCCTCATTCACTCCCTCTCTCACTCCTTTCCCTCCCTCCCTCCCTTCCCTTTTTTGTTCTCTCTTTTTCTTTCTGTCTGTCTTTTTTTTCAGAGACAGAATCTCACTTTGTCGCCCTCGGTAGAGTGCCGTGGCCTCACAGCTCACAGCAACCTCCAGCTCTTGGGCTCAGGCGATTCTCTTGCCTCAGCCTCTTGAGTAGCTGGGACTACAGGCGCCCGCCACAACGCCTGGCTGGCGATTTTTTGTTGCAGTTTGACCGGGGCTGGGTTCGAATGTGCCACCCTCGGTATATGGGGCCCGTGCCCTACTCACTGAGGCACAGGCACCGCCTTCTCTTTTTCTTTTGAGACAGAGTTTTTGTCGCCCAGGCTAGAGTGCCTTGACATCAGCCTACCTCACAGCAACCTCAAACTCCTGGTTTCAAGCCATCCTCTAGTCTGAGCCTCTTGAGTAGCTCAAACTACAGGCACCCACCACAACACCTGGCTAAGTTTTTCTGTTTTTAATATGGAAGTGTCTCACTCTTGCTCAGACAGGTCTTGAACTCCTGGACTCAGGGGATCCTCCTGCCTTGGCCTCCCAGAGTGCTGGGATTATGGACGGTGAGCTACTAGTGGCTAGCTTTTCCCCCCCCTCCTTCCTTCCTTCTCTCTCTCTTCCTTCCCCCCCTTTCTTCTTCCTTCCCTCTCTCCCTCTCTCTCTCCCTTCTCCCTCTCTTCCCACTTCTTACCTCCCTCTTCCCTTCCCTTCCTCCCTCCTTTCCTTCCTTTCTTTCTCTTTTCTTTCTTCTTTCATCTCCTTGGAGCTCCATTTTCGTAAAAAATAACAGCTTAATAGTAGCTCCCTTAAGGGTGTGAGATCATCTCTTTTATGCTAGAGCTCACTTTTCTGCAAAATACTCCATCTCCCTTCTCCAAATGGAGCCATAGACCAGATCATCTTTGTATCATACCCCTTTCCTGGCACTCCTCTTACCCAAAGGGTGTCTTTCCTTCTAATGTAATGGATTTTGTGAGTTTTTGAACTTTTTTTTTTGAGACAGTTTCACTATGTTGCTCTTGGTAGGGTGCTGTGCCATCACAGCTCACAGTAGCCTCATACTTTTGGGCTTAAGCGATTCTCCTGCCTCAACCTCCCAAGTAGCTGGGACCACAGGCGCCCACCACAACGCCCGGCTGTTTTTTTGTTGTAGTTGTCATTGTTGCTTAGCTGGCCCAGGCTGGGCTCAAACTGCCAGCCTCAGCGCATGTGGCTGGTGCCGTAACCACCGTGCTGTGGGCTCCAAGCCCTTTTGAATTTCATATACATGGGAACACGTGCTGTGTATTCTCCTGTGTCTGCCTTCTCTTACTCCGTGTTGCGTTTGTAAGGTTGAATGTGGTTTTGCATTGTTCATTCTCATTGCTGTATAATGTTCCATGGTTTGAATATATCACTATTCACCCTGCTGGAGGTGCCCATTGTATTGTTTCCAGTTTTGGACCAATATGAATAGTATTGTCATGACTAATGTTGCAGATAATTTATGGTGAATATATATACGTATTTGTTTTCGTTGTATATATCCAGGAGTGGAACTTTGGGGCTCGAGGGTTCAGCTGGAGTAGATATTGTCAGAGTGGTTTTATGAGACAGTGTGTGGGTTGGTTTAGCTGCACTACATTGTCTGATGTTTTATTTTATCCAAATCTGGTAAAAGTGTGTGTTGTTGGATTCCCTGCCTGATATGAAAATGAGCACCTCAAAAAGGGTTTGTACTCTTTTTTATTTTTTTAAAGCATAGCAAAATAGAAAAGCAAAACCAGTTACACAGTTCATCTAGGGATTTTATCAGTTCTTTAACTAGTCTAGGTTTTCTGTCTCTCATCACTTGTTGTGGGCTTTTTCCTTTAAATTTTTGGAGATATATTCAAAGGATTTACTTTTAATAAAGATTTAAACAACAGAAGTTTATGAATCAACTATTAGTTCTGAGAATTCAGATGTTTAAAGGCTGAAATTTTGCTTATACTGTTTTACTTTTCAACTTTTCTAGTTAAGCCAGTCTATTGAATTTTTTTTTTTTTTTTTTTTGAGACAGAGTCTCACTGTGTTGCCCTCGGTAGAGTGCCGTGGTGTCACATCTTACAGCAACCTCAAATTCTTGGGCTTAGGCAATTCTCTTGCCTCAGCCTCCCGGGTAGCTGAGACTACAGGCGCTGCCACAGCGCCTTGCTATTTTTTGTTGTTGTTGTTGCAGTTGTCATTGTTGTTATTGTTGTTTAGCAGGCCCGGGCCAGGTTCAAACCCACCAGTGCTGGTGTATGTGGCCAGTGCCCTGACCACTGAGCTAAGGGTGCCGAGCCCAGTCTATAGATTTTTGCCTTTCACTGTGATATTTTTATGAAAGAATTTGTCTGACTGAGTTTGGCTCTGTAGTTGCCAGAATTTTCAGAAAAATGTAAAAGAAAATTTGAGATCTTGATGCATAATATTTTTTAAGAAAAAGGATTGTCAACAGAGGGATAAGTTAGACGCTGTCATCATCTGTGGCAATTCTCTTTAAGTTTTTGCCTTTTCGTAGAAGATAAAATGAGTAGTTTTGAGGCAAACAAAAATAGGGTTTGGCATGTTTGAGTGTGTTTTGGTTTACTTTGTGTCTTGAAATTTCCAACTTCACCTTTTCTTTGGGTATCTTTTGTTTTCATAGTTGTTTCTTCTTAGGATTTTATGTCTCGTAAAAAATGCAATATACAGCTTTCATGTCTTTTTGTACTTATTTTGTGCATTTATTCCATCCTTTATTTTGGGGGGTATTATTGATTAATGAGTAGATGCTATGTGGTCTTAAATGTCTGTAAGGTACGTACAGGTACTGTTGGGGCTCTTGGTGGCAAGATTAAATCCTAGGTTAGTAACCTAAAGGATCTTTTAGAGAGTCCAGGTTTCTGACCTTGGGGGCAGAATAAGTTTTCTGTACTTCTAGAGACACAACGCTTTAAACTCCTTGCAGAGTTATCTTTCAGGAATAGGAGAAAAGTTTGCTGAATCTTCATCAAGGAAAGGAGGTTGGGAGGGAAATGATTGAAGATTATGTATTTGGACACAGTGTCTCAGCCCTGGCACGGTTGCACGGTTTCAGTAGTGATTGGGAGAAGCAGTGCGACTATCTGACTCCTCAGGCAAGTTTTTGTGTGTTGTTTTTACTTTTGTAAAGTTGAAGGAATTCAAGCCTAGTTCCCTAATGAGATGATGTAAGCTTAGTTGTGTTCTGATGCGTCTTTATTGGATAGGGTGCACATGCGTGCAAAGGGGAGCGGTCGCGCCTCCGGAGTGGGAACTGCGAGTGGTTCATTATGCTGGGAATGACAGAAATGTGGGGTGGGAGGTGCAGTGCAGAGGCCCTGGCTTGAGGAATAGCAGGGCCCTTTATAAAGGCCAGGCAGGAGGGAGTGCCTAGGTCATGCTTCAGAGGCATTGAGAAATATTTGTCCAGGGAATAGTATATCATTTTATCTGTGGCATACTAATGCTGTCTGATCTGGTTAAGTACTGACTCACCAGCTATCTAGTGGTGTAGGGGCCCATTGGGTGGTACCTGTCCTAAATTTAGGTGATTAGGAATTTCATACTTCCATCACCTAGAGTTGGTTATAGAGAGATTTGTCCCAGAGAGGCTTTTCCCCAACAGCCAGCTGTGTGTCTGAGTTTGGTTCTTGTTTTTCATCACTGCCCTCCACACACACACCTTTTGTGTTTTGTTCTGTTCTAAGAACTCAGAGGCATGAGAGAATTGTAAAATACCCTCCCAAAATCCAGTGAGCTGTGTTCTTATCAGGACAGGTTTTTTGATCAATTTCTAGGCTAATAAAACTGTTTCTTTGTGTTTCTTTTTGAGGGTAAGTTTAGCCAACCTCAGGAAACAAAAAGCTACTGTTCGGATACTCCTGGGAAAACAGGAAAACCTAATTGGAAGGCTTTTGTTTCCCTTTAGTGAAATCCTATGTGCTCATAGAGCCTTTTCACACCTTCTAGAAAACCTAAGTATCCCTGAGAAACAGAAGTAATATTATGTCTGGGCTTGGGTCTGCTTGTTGATGTGCCAACTCTTCACCTCTTGAGGTCAAGAATGAGTAATTAGACCTTGAGGATTCTTAGCCAGCCCGATATGATCTGATAAATTAGCTTTAGTACAGTGGGAAAAAGTGTCCCTCTTTCCTACTTTGTCACCTTTGTTAGCAAAAGGAGGAAGTACTCTTAAGGGGCTTGAAGTTTGTATAGTTTATGAATCATTTTCTTGGGAACCTTTTCAAAGAAAAAGTGTAGTTAGCCTCTGGCCTCATATCCACTTTGACCAGATAGCTGTGCTTACCTGTTTGTGAGGCCCTTCCGATGTGAGTCCTGACTTGCTCTCATGCTGAGGGCTGTCTTTAAGTCTGGGTTCCTAGGCTCGGTTGGGGGCAGCCAACTCATGGAAAACTCCACTTCAGGCTGAGCATCCTTCTCTCTCTACTTGACCCTTAAGTCAAGGAGAGCCTTTCCCTTCCTATTTCTGCCCTAATTTTACCTTTATTTTGGGGGTGGTCAGGTTGAGGGGATCTGATTCAATATTGTAGAGCAGTAATTAGAAGCTTGGGTTCTAGAATCACAATTCTGTATCCCACCAGGCATGTATGTTCTTTGCTTGTGCATGAAAAGAAACATTAATACCATTTTTTGTTTGTTTTGTTTGGAGACAAGAGTCACACAGGCAAGAGTCCAGTGGCATCATGATAGCTCCACAGCAGCCTTAAACTCCTGGGCTGAAGTGATCCTCCTGCCTCAGCCTCCCGAGTAGCTAGTACTACAGCTGCCTGTCACCACACGTAGCTAATTTTTCTATTTTTAGTAGAGCTGGGGTCTCCCTCTTGCTCAGACTGGTTTCAAACTCCTGACCTCAAGTGATCCTCCCTCCTCAGCCTCCCAGAATACTAGGATTACAGGCCTGAGCCACCGTGCCCGGCCAGGGAACATTAATATTGTTATGCCATGGTGTTTATGTCTTGGGGTGCCTGTGTAAAGGCGGGGAGCCTGAGCGGGAGATGAAGGAAAGAAAGGAAGACTTAGGATATAGTATGTGCTGACTATAAAATTCCCTTGAAAATTTTAAAAGTGCTACTTTGTTTGCTTTTGGTCAGAGCAGCAGAGAAAGAGCTGTTACCCCAAGTACCACACTATGGACAGAGAAGTAGAGTGGTGGTGTGAAGCAAAATGGTAGAGACTGGCTCAGGGGACTGAGTCCTGTTGTAAACCCAACTCCTGAAGAACCAAGTAAAATAATTATGTATGTGTGTGTGTGTGTATATATATTTTTCTTTTTAAATTTTCTTAAATTTCATTTATTTATTTTCTCTGAAAAATGGGGATGAGAGCTATTTTACCGAGAAGATGAATAGATCTGTGAGCTGTACGTGAACTTTGTTGAAGGCTGAGTCATTGTGGAAACCTGTTGCTTCTGCTGCCCCAGGCAAAGGACACTTTTCCCTGGTTGTTTAGGATTAAGGGATTCCTGGTAATTGTCAGGTAGGAGTTGAGGATTGGGGCACTTGTCATGGGGGACTGGGATGTGGAGAGATGAGGTATGTTCTTGGGACTCCGAATTGCTGCTTAGGACTTGTCTTTGGGGAAATACTCTATAGACAGACTGCTGGGTATGTAGGGCTGAGCTGTAAGCATGCTAGAGACTTCTATGGGCTAGTGGTGTAAACCATTAATCATTTATAACGGTGTTTCCAGGGTACAGAACATAAATGCACTTGATAAACTATAAGCCTACTGATGATGATGATGATTTTTTTTTTTTTTTTGGTAGAGACAGAGTCTAACTTTTTCACCCTTGGTAGAGTGCCGTGGCGTCACACAGCTGACAGCAACCTCCAACTCTTGGGCTTAGGCGATTCTCTTGCCTCAGCCTCCCAAGTATCTGGGACTACAGGCACCTGCCACAAGGCCCAGCTATTTTTGTTGTTGTTGCAGTTTGGCCGAGGCTGGGGTTAAACCCACCACCCTCGGTATATGGGGCTAGCACTCTACCCTCTGAGCCATAGGCACCGCCCTCTACTGATGATTATTAAATTGTGATTCCTTGTATCTGAAGCTTTAGGGAAGTGAGGATAGTAACTTTGTATTTATAGCACAACAGGGACATACAAAAGCATTTTTTCACTCATTTTACTTTCCTTATGTCAGCCAAATTCAACAGTTTGGCTGGGTAGACCTAGAAGATTGGGTATCTTTCTTATAGCCACATGTGAACAAAATATTGCCTGCTTTCATATTCATTAAAATTAAGAACTTCCATTTAGCAGTACTGATTAAGAGAGTGAAGAGGTGAGTCACAAAGTAGATATTTGTCATATATATCCAACAAACAACTTGTCTGTGACGTATAAAGACAAACTACAAATCAATAAGAGAACCAGAAAACCCAGTTTTTAAAATGAGCAAAAGATTATTTAGCAGGAAATGCAAATTAAGACTACTATAAAATCTTGATACATATCCACCTGAATAACTAAAATTTAAAAACAGAAAGAAATGAAAGCCAAAGCTCCAACTTTCGTATACTGCTAGTAGAAGTGTAAATTCGTTTAACCACTTTGAAAAGCCATTTGGAATTATCTTTTAAAACTGAATAAACATACGACTTGTGGCTCGGTGCCTGTGGCTCAACGGGCTAAGGCGCCAGCCACGTATACCTGAGCTGGCGGGTTCGAATCCAGCCTGGGCCCGCCAAACAACAATGATGGCTGCAACCAAAAACCGGCCGGGTGTTGTGGCCAGTGCCTGTAGTCCCAGCTACTTGGGAGGCGGAGGCAGGAGACTCGCTTGAGCCCAGGAATTGGAGGTTGCTGTGAGCTGTGATGCCACAGCACTCTATCCAGGGTGACAGCTTGAGGCTCTGTCTCAAAAAACAAACAAACAAAAAAACATACGACTTGTGATACAGCCGTTATCTTCCTGTATGTATGTGTACGCAGACACACCCCCTACACCCCCAGCAGGAATGAGTTTGTATGTGTACCAAAAGCATCATAAGAATGTTCATGGCCGGGTGCAGTGGCTCATACCTGTAATCCCCACACTCTGAGAGGCAGAGGTGAGAGGATCGCTTGAGCTCAGGAGTTCAAACCCATTAAGAGGCCTGAGTAAGACCATGTCACTACTGAAAAATAGATAATTTAGGGCAGCACCTGTGGCTCAGCAAGTAGGGTGCTGGCCCCATATACCGCAGGTGGCGGGTTCAAACCCAGCCCTGGCTGAACTGCAAAACAAAAAATTAGCCAGGCATTGTGGTAGGCACCTGTAGTCCCAGCTACTCGGGAGGCTGAGGCAAGAGAATCACCTAAGCCTAGGAGTTGGAGGTCGCTGTGAGCTGTGTGACACCATGGCATTCTACCAAGGGCAATAAAGTGAGACTGTGTCTCTACAAAAAAAAAAAAAGAAAAGAAAAGAAAAATAGATAATTTAGCTTGGCATATATCAGATGCCGGTAGTCCCAGCTACTTGGAAGGCTGAGGTAGGTAGATACATGGCACTCTAGCCTGGGGCAACAGAGTGAGACTCTGTCTTCAAGCAAAAAAAAAAAAAAAAAAAAAGAGAATATCCTCAATTAGTAGCACTCTAGATATTCATGAATGGGTAAAAAAAATTGTGATGTAGTTTACAACAGATACTACACAGCAGTGGAGATGAACAAACTACTGCTACATGGAACAACATGGATGAATTTTGTAAACAGTACATTGAGGTAAAAGAAGTCAGGCTGGGCACAGTGGCTCACTCCTGTAACCCCAGCACTTTGGGAGGCAGAAGAGGGAGGATTGCTTGAGACTAGGAGTTCAACTGAGCAACATAGTGAAAAATAGAAAAATTAGCTGGGCACTGTGGCCAGTGCCTGTAGTTTCAATTACCTGGGAGGCTGAGGCAGGAGGATTAATTACGTGAGCTCAGGAGTTGGAGGTTGCTGTGAGCTGTGATTGCATCATTGCACTCCAGACAGAGGGAGACTCTGTCTCAAGAAAAAAGAAACATTATTTAAGCACGCACACATTTATACATGATTTTATTTGTATGAAATTCAAGAAGAGACAAAACTAATTGATGGTGACAGAAGTCAGAATAATAGGGCAAGGGATATATTCCCTGGGAAGGGTGTGGGGGAGCTCCTAGGTCCTGGTAATGGTCTCTGTCTTTGATCTACCATTTGTAACAATTCATGAAGATTAACATTTAAGATTTATGTACTTTGCTATATGCATTAACTAAAAGTAAAATTTAAATAAATCAGTAAGGAAGGTTAGTTGCCAAAAAAGAAAAAGTTCTTCAGACTGGCTGAAATGAACCAGTATCAACAACAGGAATTTGTTAGAAGGAACCCAGAGGATCCTGAGAGCCTAGCTGTTCAGCCAGCACCCCTGAGAACTACGGGCTTAGACTTGATCTTAGGATTTCTTTTGGGCACTTACCTTATCTTGTCCCCCATATCTGTGCTGTTTTTTGGCTTCCCTTTTCAGACTACTTTTTTTTTTTTGCTCTTCAGCTCATTTGTAGTAGAAAATGGCAACCCAGCCCTGGCCTAACGCCTTATATAGTTCACTAGTTCTAACCTCACTCTCTTTCTTCTGATTAGCTTAGCCTACAGTTCTCTTTTTTTCCTCTGGGATTAGGAATCTATTGTAGTAGAGTTTGCTGTGGCTAGAGAGGCTGGGATCATAAAGAAAAAGCAGATTTCTTTCTTTTCATAAAGAAAAAGCAGGTCAAGGCAAATTTTGGGTGGATTTTCCTAAAAGGGAGCTGGAGTGGGAAGAAAATGGTTGCTATACTTCCACATGTTCTCTTGCTGAATTTGTTTCCTCTGATCTTTTCCAGCCATTTCTTTCTATCAGGGAAAAGAGTCTCCAGGGAATTCTTTATTCTTTCTCAACAAAGCCAGATTCTCTTAAGTCTCCTTCCAACATACGTCTTAGTTCTAGTAGCTTGATCTCATTTTCTTGCTGGGGTCTTTGGTTTTACCAAGATCCACCACAAACTTGTTTTCAGAGGGAACTGTTACCTTGTGTCATTTTTGGATTATGGAAAAATTTTCTAAATACATGTAGATTCACCCCTTCTGGGCATAACTCTTTGTACCGAATTACAGGAAGTGTTCCTAAGTTGGTTTGAGTTTAGCAATTCAAATAGCCTTCTTGATCATCTGTTACGGTCTTGATAACCTTGGTAGGAAGAATTGTTGGCCCCCAGATTCAGGACTTTTCATGGCAGAGCATAGCAATATCTTTCCCCCAGTCTCTTGGGTAAGCTGGGGACTGTGAAACTACACTTAACGGCTGTGAGGAGTTTCTCAGCTTTATCCTTGTATTTTTACCTGGTAGGTTCCTTGTGACTGTGCCTTTTCTGTTTGTTCCTTCTCAGTTAAAACATATTGTAGTCTCTGAATTTGAAAACCTGTCAGCTTAGTCCTGATAAGTGCTCTGACTTTCCCTGGACTTCCAACTTGCCAAGGTCCACCGCAAATTTGCAAGAGGTTGTGCTGAATATTTGTCCTTCAGAAATAAAGTTTTTAAGTGAATTCGTGTGTATTTTCATCAGAGTAGCTGTTTGAGGTGTTTTAACTTTGAGCATTGTTTTTCTTTGGCTTCTAGAAAAAAAGTTTTAGAGAGCTAGTAGTTTTCACCAAGTTCTGTTTTAATTGATCATTTAAAAAACGTATTTGTATCATTGGATCTTAAGATTTCCAGGCAGAGACTAATACTTAAAAAGCTAAAAAAGAACCTGCACTTTCTGGAATGATTTCTTTGTCCCTTAAAATCCCAGACAATTATATTTCCTTATTCTTCCAGGAGACGGGTATGCCAGTTAAGTTTATAACCTTGATGCTGGTTTTATCCCCATCAGTTAGAGATTAATTACATGCCTGGGAAGGGTGAGCTGTTGAACCTTGTCTTCTTTGATCCTACTATTGTTCTCAATAAGGTCTTCTAAAGGTCAGGCAAACAAGTAACTTAAGTTTTTCTTCTCCCCTAACGCACATATTTATAAGGTAAAAACTGTAATTAGAAATAGGCAGAAGTTATTTTTAGTTCATCAGATTTTATTAGGCAGATGGTTCGCATGAAGCGTCACTGGTAGTGAGACCTACTATTTGTCTACCTCCTTTGGACTGCTCTAGGTATTAATTATTCCATTGATCATTAAAACGGTTTGAAAAATGAAGTGGTTTCATCACTCATGTTACACTAGATTATGCTAGTGGCTTAAAATAACATATTTTAGTTTCTTGTTCACATTTGTGACAGCTAGGGCTCTCTTCCAAGGATCTTGTTTCTCTGAGATTCTATCTGAATGAGCCACCCCATTCTGGGACATACTCCTGCGGTCGAGGGTAGGAAAGGAATCGACCAACCTATTCATGGTTATTAACGCTTCTGCGTGTCTGTCGCTTCCACTCACCTTCAGTTGGTTGAAGCAAGTCGTATGGCTAAGCCTGCCAACAATGGGGTAGGGAAGTGTAACTAATTTTTCCATCTGGAGACATTTTAAGTCATGTGACAATGGGGGGGGCTCTAATCCTCTTTCAGGGAGGGCATCAGATACTTGGAAACAACATTATAATCTACCATAATGGAAAACTATATTTAATTCAACAAGGTTTAAACTGATTCAAAAAAATTTTTAGAATTGATTAAAATCTGTATTTTGGGTTTTATTTTGAAAAGGTTATACCTCAGAAATTTGCTTAGATAAGGAAAATGGTCTAGTTTTTGGACAGGAATGGTGAATCTTTTATGAGCTACAGAGCTGTATTCACAATTTGATAACTTTCTGTTATTTCTTGAGGGTTTGGATTTATTTATTTATTTATTTATTTTTTTGAGACAGTCTCACTCTGTCACCCTGGGTAGAGTGCCATGGCATCATCATAGCTCACAGCAACCTCAAACTCCTGGGCCCAGCCTCCTGAGTAGCTAGGACTACATAGGCATCTGCCAAGCTGCCCAGCTAATTTTTCTATTTTTAGTGGAGATGGGGGTCTTGCTCTTGCTGAGGCTGGTCTTGAACTCCTAAGCTCAAGGGCTTTAGCAATCCTCAAGTAGCTGGGACTACAGGCACCTGCCACAATGCCTAGCTAGACATGGGATTTCACTCTTGCTCGGGCTGGTCTGGAACACCTGAGCTCAGGCAACCCACTATCCTCAGCCTCCCAGAGTGCTGGGATTATGGCCCTGGCTGGAGATTTAGAACTGGGAATTTTGTCCCTTTATACAGGTTCACCCTCACACTCCTTTTCATGAGGTGGGAGGTATCTGTGTAGGTGAGTCTTGGGTAGGTTCTGTAATTTTTATAAAAATGCTGAAATCTCTACTTTGTAAGCGGCCCCACCCTCCCGGGGAAATCTATAGAATGCTGTACACTGGGTTCTTCTGGAGCACTCGACCTGCCTGGACTCTTAATGAAAACTTATTTTTAAGAGAGAGTGTTCATTCATGAAATGCTAAAGAACTTACACACTAGTTTCATTAACTATTGGGAACGTGGAGTGTTTCTTCTCTAATTTCTTTTATTAGTGTGTGTTCTGCACTCAGCTGACATTGAGGGATAGAGAACAGTTTGGGAACCGGCTACAGGAAAGTCTCCCACACTTGGCTCTCTCAGTGGCCTTTTGAAGAAGTTACCTTCTTCTGAAGGAAAGGTGCCTGAGGCCTTGATGTTAGAAAATGCTGAGGTATTTCTTGGAAGAATATTTGGTTTGGTAAATAATGTAAATCTTTTAAGAGATTGTGATTTCCCAGTTGCTTTGGCCAAATTTAGATCCCATAGTCCGTGATGGTTATTTTTGCTGACTAATTTTGCTATCCTATTTTCCCTTGGATTTATATGTATATTTTGTTTTTAAATTGGGGTAAATATAATTCTATCTAGTTTTCAAAGTTGCCTTAAGCGTTTCTGGAACCAGGTTTGGTATAAATACATATCATGGTTATTCATGCAGTTAAAGTTGAAGAGGCCCTGTGTGTATGAAGTAAGCACACAGCCGTGCGCAGGTAACACTAACGCTTCTTCCTGTGCTCGCTTAGTCTCTTACTGTTCTGACAAGGGGCTGATGCTCAGTGAAATACTGGAGTCTCTGTCCCAGGACTCAGACACCAGCAAGGATTTCTTTTTGGAGCCTTTTGCTAATGAGGAAGGGGTTCCTGGTGTGCCCCCTTGGTCTGATTTCCAGGCCTGGGACCCAGAGAAAGACAGAATTGGCACTAGGCACCATAATGGACACTTCTGCAGGGACAGATCTAGAAAGGACTTTGCTCTAACTTTTGGGTTTGAGAGTTTTTGTTTTGTTTTGTTTTGTTTTTTGAGACAAAGTCTCACTCAGTTGCCCTGTAGTTGTATGCTGTGGCATCCTAACTCGCAATAACCTCAAACTCTTGGGCTCAAGTGAATTCTCTTGTCTCAGCCCCCCAAGTAGTTGGGAATACAGGCGCTCGCCACATCACCCGGCTATTTATTTTATTTTATTATTATTATTATTTTTTTGAGACAGAGCCTCAAGCTGTCACCCTGGATGGAGTGCCGTGGCATCACAGCTCACAGGAACCTCCAATTCCTGGGCTCAAGCGAGTCTCTTGCCTCTGCCTCCCAAGTAGCTGGGACAACAGGTGCCCGCCACAATGCCCGGCCATTTTTTGGTTGCATCTGTCATTGTTGTTTGGCTGGCCCGGGCTGGATTCGAACCTGCCAGCTCAGGTGTACGTGGCTGGCACCTTAGCCCTTTGAGCCACAGGCGCCAAGCCTATTTTGTTTATTTATTTTTTTTAGAGACAGGGTCTTGCTCTGGCTCAGGGTGGTCTCCAACCTGTGAGCTCAGGCAGTCCACCCACCTCCGCCTCCCAGAGTGCTCAGCCTGTTTGTTTGTTTGTTTGTTTGTTTGTTTTTTGAGACAATATTCTCACTCTGTCACCTGGGCTAAAGTGCAGGTCTTAGTGATAGCTCACTGCAAATTCAAACTCCTGGGCTCAAGTGACCTCCTACCTCAGCCTCCCTAATAGCTGGGACTACAAATGTGTGCCACCATGCCCAGCTAATTTTTATATTATTAGTAGAGATGGGGTTCTTGTTCTTGCTCAGGTGGTCTCAGACTCCTGAGCTCAAGCGATCCTCTTGCCTCAGCCTCCCTAGTAGCTGGGACTATAGGTGCATGCCACCATGCCCAGCTAATTTTTATATTTTTAGTAGAGATGGGGTTTTACTCTTGCTCAGGCTGGTTTCGATCTCCTGAGCTCAAAAGATCCTCCTGCCTCCACCTCCCAGCATGCTAGGATTACAGGCGTGAGCCACATGCTCACTCATTGTGAAGTTGGTATTTCTTTCTTTCTTTTTTTTTTTTTAATTTAGAGACAGTGTCTCACTTTATTGCCCTCGGTAGAGTGCTGTGGTGTCCCAGCTCACAGCAACCTCCAATTCCTGGGCTTTGGTGATTCTCTTGCCTCAGCCTCCTGAGTAGCTGGGACTACAGGCGCCTGCCACATGCCTGGCTGTGTTTTTTGTTGTTGCAGTTTGGCTAGGGCAGAGTTCAAACCCGCCCCCCTTGGTATACGGGGCTGGCGCCCTACCCACTGAGCCACAGGCACTACCCGAAGTTGATATTTCTTTCTTTCTTTCTTTTTTTTTTTAATTAAATCACAGCTGCATACATTAGTGAAATCAAGGGGTACAATGTGCTGGTTTCATATACA
>CAUYRH010140894.1:0-15031 GCA_963574655.1 Perodicticus potto
GGAGTGAGGGGGGTGGGGTCTTGGGGCCTTGGTGTGTGCCACACCTTTTGGGGGCAAAACACAATTGTAAGAGGGACTTTACCCAACAAATGCAACCAGTGTAACATGGTTTCTTGTACCCTCAATGAATCCCCAACAATAAATAAATATATATATAAAAGAGATCCTCTTGCCTCAGTTTTTCTATTTGTAGTAGAGACAGGGGGTCTCAATTTTGCTCAGGCTGGTCTTGAACTCGTGAGCTCAAACTATCCACCCGCCTGGCCTCCCAGAGTGCTAGGATTATAGGAGCGAGCCACTACGCCCGGCCAATTTTTCTATTTTTAGTAGAGACAGGTCGCACTCTTACTCAGGCTGTTCTTTAACTCCTAAGCCCAAGGAATCCTCCTGCCTGGGGCTCCCAGAGTGCTAGGATTACAGGCAAGAGCCACCACACTGGCATATTTTTATTTTTGTGTAAGAAATACGTGGGGATGTGGAAAAATAAAAATCCTAGAGGGACTCAATAAGAATAAAAAGAAGATACAACCTTTCCAAAAATTAAACAAAAAAACCCCAGAGTGTGAGCTACTAACCTGCTGACCTTTCCACGGCTTAGAAGAAAGGAGATTTACCAAATAGGTTCAAATGCACAATAACAAAAATGGGGGTATTAAGATAAGGAAGTTAGCAAGAAAAGTTAGCATAGCAATTCAAGGCAATTAAAAATAAAAGACAAAAATAAATAAATAAAATAAAAAAATAAAAATAAAAGACAGGCTCCATGCCTGTAGCTCAGCGGCTAGGGTGCCAGCCACATACACCAGAGTTGGCGAGTTTGCACCCAGCCCAGACCTGCTGAACAACAATAACAACTACAACAAAAAAAATAGCCAGGCCTTGTGGCGGGCGTCTGTAGTCCCAACACTCTACTCTACGGGCGACACAGTGAGACTCTGCCTCAAAAAAAAAAAGATAATTGCAGCAGTATTCATCACAAATTTACCAGAAAGTAAAAAGGAGAAAGAAATACCCACACATAAGGAAATGTTTGCTGCAGGAAATACTGATTCTGAAGAGAAAACTCAGATCACAGAAGAAGAGTTACATGGACTAAAACAGAACACAAACAATTGGGTTCAAAAAGTTTAGAACTAGTAAGGGAAGTGATCTTAACCTTAACTTTCTTTCTTTTTTTTTTTAACCTTAACTTTCTTTTAAGATAACAATGAAGATATTAGAAAAATGCCTGCTCATTTAAGTTTTTCAACAAAGAGTCCTGTCTTAGAATGACTAAGAGTCAGAAATAAATTTGGAGGAGTACATTTTTATACTAACACAGATTCTAATAAACCTTATAAAACTTATCATGGTTTACTGTGGTCTCATTTAAATAAACTTTAAATCAGCTTTTTGGTAACATGTCTAACAGTGAAGGGTACTATATAGTATTGCTCTTTGGAGGATTAACTCCCATACCTAAAGCATTAAATTATTTCAGGCACCTAAGATGCCCTTCTTCTTTTTTTTTTTTTTTTTTTTGTCTTTAGAGACAGAGTCTCACTTTATTGCCCTCGGTAGAGTGTTGTGGTGTCTCAGCTCACAGCAACCTCCAACTCCTGGGCTTAGGCAATTGTCTTGCCTCAGCCTCCAGAGTAGCTGGGACCACAGGTGCCCGCCACCATGCGTGTTGTTGTTGTTGTAGTTGCAGTTGTCATTGTTTTAGTTGGCCTGGGCCATGTTCCACCCCGCCAGCCTTGGTGTATGTGGCCGGTGCCTTACCCACTGAGCTATGGGTGCCGCTGTAAAATGTACTTCTTCATTAGCTCAATTATTGAATAGGAAATGGTGATCAACAGACTGTATTGAAAAGGTGGGTGGGGGGGTGTCAAGGACTAGTGGAAAGAAAATCTGACTTCTAGAACAGTGCCTGATTTTTTCATTTGTAAAAATGGGATGATAAAAATCTATTCATCTTTTGGGTTCTGATAGGGTGAATGCAGTGAAATGCAACTCAGTATTGCTAACACAAGCCACTTCTGGGCTTATTCCCGGAACAAACTCCCGCAGAGTGATTTCAGGTCTTTTGGAGAGGGCCCCACCCCTTTCAGCCTAGGTGTGTTCAGGATCTGGGCCCTCTGGCCCTTCTTCCAACCTCTTTGTCAAGTTGCCACGTGCTGCTGCAGGACTGCTCCTTGCTCTCCCCCTTACTTCTCCATGATATGATAGATTCCAGCAAGGAACATTTCATGAGATTGACATTTAAAGGACATTAGAAAGCAAATGTGACACTGAGAACAAGTTGAAACTACTGCATAGGGCCGGACTCATCCTAGGGCCTCTTAGAGTGACCACTCCCAACCTCTCTCCTGGCTTTCCTCCTTGTGGCAGGGTGCATCAGTTGTACTCTGGGAAGCGGATGTGGGACTGGAATTAAAAGTGCAGACAATAAAATAATATAAAAACTCAAAAAAAAAAAAAAAACAGTGCAAACAGTTTATTGGAGAATAAAACCCATGTAAACAAAAGGGAGGAACTGGGATTGGAGAGGAGAACCATCAGACTGAAAAGTATCCCTCTAAACCAATTGAGCTCCACATCAAAGTCTGTCTTTAGACGAGCCTGCCAATGGGCAGAAAGGGCCAGATGCTTGTAATATAGTCTTGTTACTCATGAGGTGGGGCTGAAGGAGAAGGAGAAGAGTGTGACCTTGACTCAAAATCTGAGGTGGACCGAAAGGACCCAAAAGCTGGAGGCTGTGAGCTAACCACATTCCTTGCAGCAGGTCAGTGAGTCCTTCTTGAAGGGACTTTCTGCATGGTGCACATTCCCACATCTGCCACACAGCTCCTTACCTCTGGGCACCCATTCCAAATCATCCAGCATGCCTCAGCATTGCTTTGCTTCCTATTCTAGACAAATTGGCCCCTGACCTGAGAGAAGAGAGAAAGGCTGAGGCCTGATTCTCATACTTCCAAGTCCTCCCTCAACATAGACTCTCCTGGCAATGGGAATATCCATTCCTTTCAGAGGAAACCTTTTCGCTACCCACAGATTGTGGCCTGGCCTACAACCCTGACAAGATGATCACACTAAAGTCTAATACCAATATATTCCTCAAATACAGGTTATTTTTTTTTTCTTTTGAGACAGAGTCTTACCATCTGGCTCTTGGTAGAGTGCTGTAGCATCACAGCTCACAGCAACCTTCAACTTTTGGGCTTGAGCGATTCTTTTGCCTCAGCTTCCCAAGCAGCTGGGACTACAGGCGCCACAACGCCTGGCTATTTTGTTGCAGTTGTTTAGCCGGCCCAGGTCAGATTTGAACTCACCGCCCTTGGTGTATGTGCCTGGTGCTGTAACCACTGTGCTATAGGTGCTGAGCCAAATACAGGTACTTTTATTTTGAAAAGTACCATATGTGGCATATCAACTGCTAATCCAAATGGCACTCTGCAAACTCAATGAAGATCCTCATCAGTCTCTACTTTACAAGGGTGTCATAATCCTGTAATCTAGTTACAACCAGGGGCACCTCATTAGAAGAATAATATATGCAAAAGAGCTTTGAGACTCCCTTTCTATGTAAGTGCAAGAAATTATCTATATTGTGTGAAATATTTATGGATGTATGAAAACATTCTTGATTGAATTTCTCACTCTCCTTCTAAATATAACTGTCATGTACTTTCAAATACTGAGTAATTATCAGGAATAAGCCAAAGTTTAAATGAGTATTTGAGGCATTTTCTGATTTTCCTTTTCATAGTATATACTTAATATGGTTAGTACTGGGCTCAAAGACAGATTTGTTTTTCCCCCGAAAGCTAGTAGTAAGACATTTGTTTGGAACTCAAAACATATTTCCCACTGGAAAAATGGCATTTACTTTCCTGGGTGAACCACAAAATGTTAAGTGTCTGGAACTGTAAGACAGTACCTTTTTTCTATCATAAAATATACTTAGAGACATTATGCCTATTGACATATCTTTAAATAAACAGATCATCCATCTCCCTCCAAAATCCAATTCACGTGGCTACTTAAAGTATAAAAAAGACCCCAACCAGGCAGTGCCTGTGGCTCAGTGGGTGGGGCACCGGCCCCATATACTGAGGGTGATGGGTTCAAACCCGGCCCTAGCCAAATTGCAACACAAAAAAATAGCCGGGCGTTGTGGCGGGCGCCTGTATCCCAGCTACTCGGGAGGCGGAGGCAAGAGAATCGCCTAAGTCGATTGGAGGTTGCTGTGAGCTGTGTGATGCCACAGCAGTCCACCGAGGGTGATAAAGTGAGACTCTGTCTCCACACACACACGCACACAAAAACCCAACCATGGGAACAGAAACTATCAAAAAGGATGAGGGGACCAAGTGTTTGGAGGGTGGGTTTAAGGAGAAAGATTGGACGTTTCCCCCTTTTCCTTCCCAAGTTCAATTTTTCTGGTTTTCACAGTCCCTCACAATCACCTTGCAAACATAAGCTGAGGCGGGTGGGGGTGGTGGGAAAAGCAGTAGTGGAAACTTCCCTGCTTTTCTCTTCCTCTTTCCTCCTGTCCTCTAGTTCTACCTCTCATCTCCATCTTTTGCCCTCTGTACTTCCCTTCCTTCTCTAACCCCCCGCCCACCCGTTCTTTCAGATGCTTTTCTATTCTTCTTCCCCGAGTCACATGCGCCTGTGTTCAGGACAGGACCCTCTGGCCCTCCTTCCAACCTCTTTGTCAAGCTGCCCCGTGCTGCTGCAGGCCTGCGGCAACCCCTCAAGGCCCCATCTCTGCTCTCCCAGGTGGTAGGCAGTTCCCCCTTACTTCTCCATGATATGGTGGATGCCAAGGGACATTTGATGAGATTGACATTTAAAGGATATTAGAAAGTGTGACACCAAGAACAATTTGAAACTACTGCCTGGGTCTTGCAGGCCTCCTTCAGGCCCCCTCAATTCATACCTCTAACTTGGCATTTTTCATTACTCTCTTCCATTTCTCCCACCAGACTACAAGCACATTGAGGGCAGACACTGAGTCTTTTATCCAGTGTCTGGACACAGTACAGTATAGTGCTACAGAATTAATCCAGTATCTGAATAATCCACTTTTATCCAGTGTCTGTCCAGCACATTATAGTGCTACAGAATTAAGTCCACTCCATTACCAGTTTTGGGCACAGTGACAAAGAGAGAGAGGCCTTGCTGGAACAAGATGAAAAGTGACCAGGAGGGATGAGGGGTGAGGATCAGAAGCACATGTGAGAAAGATGTGTCCCTCTGGGTGGCACAGGGTCTGCAATAGCATGAAGGAAAGGGATCCACAGGAAGGAGCAAGATTCTCAGTTGATACAGGAGATGGACGCTTTGACAGCAGCCCCCCTAGGGCAGGGAGCTTGGCTAAACAGGGCCAGGAACGTCCTGTACTCCTGCTTTAATCCGTCACAATATAAACAGAGTAAATACTAAAAACCAGTGTCATAGCTCTACTGCGTTAGCCTTGTAAGTTCCATGAGTGCTAAATATAATTCGCTTTAAAAAAAAAATCTTTGCAGGCTTGGCGCCTGTGGCTCAAGTGGCTAAGGCACCAGCCACATCCACCTGAGCTGGCGGGTTCGAATCCAGCCTGGGCCCGCCAAACAACAATGACGGCTGCAACCAAAAAATGGCCGGGCGTTGTGGTGGGCGCCTGTAGTCCCAGTTACTTGGGAGGCAGAGGCAGGAGACTCGCTTGAGCCCAGGAACTGGAGGTTGCTGTGAGCTGTGATGCCATGGCACCCTATCTAGGGTGACAGCTTGAGGCTCTGTCTAAAAAAAAAAAAAAAAAAAAAAAAAAAGGTGGGGGCAGAGACTGAGTAGCAAAGTGTGTAAGGAAATATTCTGAAATGATGGAAATTATACTAATACTCTATATGTTGATGGAGGTTTGGTTACATGGGTGAATGCATTTTTAAAATCAGGGACTATATACTTAAGGGTTATGCATTTCATTGCACGTAAATTTTGCACTAAAACTATAAGCAAATATTGAACTTAAGTTAATGATAAGCATGTTGTACTAGCTGGTGAAGTGTGCTTTGAGATATATACTTAAAAATAAGGTGGATTAACAGATAAAGATAATGGGATAGATACGTAATAAATATAACAAAATGTCAATGGTAGAATATAGTTGGTATGTGAGTGTGCACTGTTTAATTAATTAACTCAGAGACAGAGTCTCAGTCTGTCACATAGGCTAGAGTGCCGTAGCATCATAGCTCACATCAACCTCAAACCCCCAGGCTCAAGAGATCCTCTTGCCTCGGCCTTCCAAGCACTTGGGACTACAGGTGTCCTCCACAATTCCTGGCTAGTTTTTCTCTCTTTAGTAGAGGTGGGGTCTTGCTCTTCTTCTGGCTGGTCTTGAACTCCTGAGCTCAAGCAGTCTGCCTGCCTCGGCCTCCC
The DNA here is from genome assembly GCA_963574655.1 of Perodicticus potto. Classification (NCBI taxonomy): domain Eukaryota; kingdom Metazoa; phylum Chordata; class Mammalia; order Primates; family Lorisidae; genus Perodicticus; species Perodicticus potto. The sequence continues at coordinate 6,409 of CAUYRH010140894.1, forward strand.
AGAATGCTAGCATCAGAGGCATGAGCCACTGCATCTGGCCACACTGCTTTATATTTGAAAATTTTCACAATAAAACATTAGGGGGAAAAGGAACCCAGTATAAAGACTTCATTATCTGTCCTGTCTCCCCAAACTCCCTCTTACTTGTTTCTTCTCACTGCGTGCTAACTTCCACCTAGTTGTGGAATTCATCTTCGGTCCCTACAAATTTTTCTTGCTTTCTATTTTTATTCATGTGAACACCATTTTTCCATTTATGAACATTCCACAGAAAAAAATCATTTTCCTTTCCCTTTCTCCTCTAATCTGATTAAGGTCTAAATTCTTCTACTTTTCACTTTACAGCGTCTCACTTATTATCACTAGTGACACCTTAAATCTGCAGCAATTCCCTGGTTATCCTAGTGCCTATCTCCCTGGAGAAATAAAGTGTATCACTAAGAAAATAATTTGCCCGTTCATTTTTTAAAAAAGTTCTTGCAAGCTTGTCAATGGTATCATTCCGGTAGGGTACCATTTAGAATAAAATATCCTTGGTTATTGTAAGTCTTCAAACTCTGAATTCCAGCCTCACTGCCTTTTAGTTTGTATGTTAATGACTTGAAACCAGTTTTGGATAATTCAGATACATTCGCTCATCACAAAAAACAGAGAGATGTCACTTAACTTCATGATTACATGTATCGACTTACGGCTGCAGATTACTGAATGCTTATTCTGTCAGACATCAAGCAAGGAACTTTTAGTGCATCATTAAAATTTAGTATTTCCAACCACCCCATGAAGTAAATATTATCCCTATTTTACAGATCAGGATATTCAAACTCAGAAAGGACACCCAGCTTGTAAATGTCAACTGATAGGAGTCAATCCCACGTTTGTTTGCCTTTTAAATCTGGTGGCTTTACTCCAGTAGGAAACCCACTGGGACATTTCCAACCATATCACACACCGTTCAGCTGTAAGTCTGTATAGACACTTTGACAAGCATTAAAAATCTCATTTTTGGCTTACTTCTTCCCTACTTTTACTATCATCTCACCAATTTCCTTGACTATTTATTTTTACACCATTGTAATATCGTATTTTTAATAACCTGCCTAAAATTCTTTTGGATTTAAATTCACTTCACTGAAGTATAAAGAAAAATAAAAAAGCCCTCCAAAATCCTGTAATAATTACTTTTACTTAATGTTGGCTGGATGTTTTTCATGTAATTTGCCTTTATTAAATTTTCAGGTTTATGTTCTAGTGTACACACTGCTTAAAAGAAGAAATAACTGAGGAAAGCCTATTTTAAACTGCTTCTGGTGCTTCTAAACAAAATGAATAAATTTTACCCTAGGCCTGCACAGAAAACACACATTTTGCCTTGGTACAGATAGCTGGATATTTGAGGAAATGGAGGGAGATTAAAAATAGTTAATGAAAGTTCATAACAAAAGCAATTTTAAAAATTCCGTTATTTTCAGCTCTGCGCCTGTAGCACAGTGGTTACAGTGCCAGCCACATACACCGAAGGTGGAGGGTTCGAACCTGGCCCAGGCCAGCTAAACAACAGCTGAACAACTGCAACTAAAAAACAACTGGGTGTTGTGGCAGGCACCTGTAGTCCCAGCTACTTGGGAGGCTGAGGCAAGAGAATTGCATAAGCCCAAGAGTTTGAGATTGCTGTGAGCTGTGACGCCACAGTACTCTACCAAGGGCAACATAGTGAGACTCTGTCTCAGAAAAAAAAAATTCCATTATTTTCCTCCCCTGCTTTGAATGGAACGGGGTGTGGCATGCAGTTTGCTGAATCTCAAGGTCTACTTAGGGAACCTGTAACCATCGCTCTTTTCACTGCCCTTCAGATTCTGTTTTAAATTCTAAAGGCATCTTTTTACATGAGGTGTATGATACTTCCTAATAGGAATAACCAGCTACAAAAGCATTTTAACAAGCCCTCTTCTGTACAACGCTGGGCCACGTTTGTTGTCATAACAGAGGACCTGGTGTCAGCCATTCAAAGGGAACGGTCTGTCTCCTTGGTTTCAGGAGACCTTTTGGCAGTGCTAAGCAGGCTGCAATACTGACACTGGTTTTCCCAGTTTGGCTCCGTGTGCCCTGTCGGGGCGCCAAGTTTTGTAATGGCGTCACATTTTTTCACTCTGGCCTGTTTGTGGTTGATTCCAACTTTTGCTTTGGTTTTTGTTTGGTTGGCTTAGTTTTGCTAGGATTTATCAAGGAACCAATCTTACGTTTGTAGCCACCTTCACCTTTCAGAAGCTCTCTCGTCTAGCAGCTCTGCTGCTAACAGTTTCAGGGTTTAATTAGCCAAGACACAAAAGCATTTTTGTCTTAACTACCTAGACAGTGACTTGGCAAAATGAATCTACTAAACCACTAGACTTAGTGTTAAAGATGAAGGAGAAAGGAAAACAAACTAGGTATCATCTCATGCTAGCTGGGTATTATGATGTTACGGTAAGCATTTGACTTCTCTATTTCCAGATTCAAATTGTTAGCACAGCTCAAGTAGAGATACAGGAAGAAGAGAGTAAATATTCTTTGAACATTTTTTATTTCAAATTATACATACATAAAAATGACTGAGGCAAAGATTTATTTACGTACTTAGGTTTTATATCACATTAGCTCTTTCAACTAAAATGGTTTCTTCTTGTAATTTTCTCTCTTATGAATTTCTTCCTCTTTCAGGGATTCAGAGTCAAAATTTATAAGAATATTATTGAGCCTGGCACATAAAGCTTTTATGTAAAGTTTAGATCAGTGGTTCTCAACCTTCCTAATGCTGCAACTCTTTAATAGAGTTCCTGTGGGTCGTGACCCACTGGTTGAGAACTGCTGATCTACATTGAGTATTTGGGAACAGGAAAGTCCCAGGGAGGAAAGAAAATTATTAATGAAAAGTAACACACAGGTTAACTCTCTAAACTAAAACATCTAGGGGCTCTGCAGATGGTTCTGCTTCTTAGTTTTTTTTCTTTATGTACTTCACATTTAGAAAAAGGGTTTTTCTTATGAAACGAGGTGAATTTATTAAATAATAATTCAGCTTTCTTCTCTTCTTTATTAACAATATACAAATGCTAAATTAGATCGCCTGATAAGCATGAGGTGACAATGTATTCTAGCAAAGCAGGAGAAAGCCAATGATAACGTCTTCAGGTGAGCAAAGGCATGGTTTCCATGAGATTTTGTGAAATACATAACAAAATGTATTGTCCCAATGTCCAAATCCTAATGTCTGTTGGGATCTAGAAGCGCAAGTAAAGAACACCTGTAAAGATGTGACGAGGGTAAGGAATCCAGAGGAAGCAGAATCAGGGGAAGGGAGCACCCTGCCATGGGGCTCTGCCTTTGGCATCCTCCCCAAATTATCTGCAAGTTTTCCAGATTGTTGTTACTTGTGTATTTTGAACCTTTCTCACTAAAAGCATGCTCTCCCACCTACCGAGTTTCCCGTCCAATATGGTCTGTTAGGTTACAACAAAGGTTTCTATGACACCAATGAGCTCATTTGTGATCAGTAAACAGGAGACTGAACTCAGAGTTCTGGCTCTGGAATAACAGAAATAAAATTTTAAGTTTAAGGAAGAAAGGGGAAAAGTTCTCAGTCATTTCGGCTCTATTTTTAGAGAAATAAAGGGAGTGCCTGCACCTGGGGCTTCTCCCCAGCACGGCATGCCCCCAGCTTTGCATGGTGCTGGCCCAGCAGGTTGCACTTCCTCCTGGGCTCAGCATACCTCTTCCACCTGCTTTGCTCAAGACTCAAAAGCCCATATTCCTCCTTGATTGTTTCTGTGCATTTTTAACATCCTCTGAGGCGGCCTTCACCACGTGATCACTGTCTGCCTAGGCTGCCCAGATTATCTCTGGAGGTGCAATTACTGCTTCTGTTAGTGCTTTAGTGACACCGATGGACACGTTTTGAGTTTATCCCTGATCTTATTTTGACTGTAAGTTCTTGTTCTTTTTAGTGAGCATTTTTGCAGAATGAACTGTTTTTTAGGAACATGTATTTTGTGTTACAGTAGAAATCCTGTACTTTGCACTCAGTAAATGCTTAATACATGCTGACAGATTATTTATACTTAACTATCACAAGAATTTAAAAAAGTGATTCCAAGGAATGACTTGAGAATGAACTTAATTACAAGAATTGAGCAAGGTCATTTGACTCTCTACAGTACAGAATCTTTAAAAGTCATTTTAATTTGCATGATACATTTATCTCTATTGTTTCAGAGACATAGAAGCGAACTTTCCACTTTCAAGGACTGATGAACAATCATCCATGAGTTCTTGAAGTTGAGTAACAGGAAACTGTACTTGTTTTTCAAACCATTTGGCAACTGTAAGAAGCTGCTGGTCACAAAAGGCACGCCCAATAAACTGCAATCCTATTGGCAACCCTTGGTTTGAGAGCGCCACAGGGATATTTACGGCTGGCAACCCTGTGGAGAAGAAAGAAACCCATTAGCTGATTACTTTTCCATCCTCAAAGCAGACACCTCTCCCACCTTTCAGGGCTAGTAAGTAGTGAAGACAGGATAAGGTTTAAAAAACAACAAAAAATACTATAGCACATACATGCTTTTGTACCATGCTTTGTTCATTTAATAATATATCTTGGAAATCACTGTACCAGTTCACAGAAGCCTCTTCATTCTCTTTTTACAGCTGTATAGTAAGTACTCATTACACAGTTTTACCATAATTCATTAAACCAGTCCCCTATGGTTGGGCATTTAGGTTGTTTTCAGTATTTAGTGATTTCATATAATGTCCCAGAGAATTATGTTGTATGCATGTTTTTTGATAATCTTGAAAGGTTTTTAGATGAAGGATTGCTTTATCGAAAGATAAATATGTGTGTAATTAGATATTAATAAATTCCCCTCCAAAGAAGTTGTGTCACTTTGAATTTCCACCAGCAAAATTAATGCTTTATTTTCTTTGTAAAGCCTTGCCAACAGAGTGTGTCATTGAGTTTTTGAATTTTTGCCAATCCATTAGATGAGAAGTTAGCTCAGGGTAGTTTTAAAACCAGATTTGGGGTACAGAAAGCACAAAAACCCAGAGCATCTTGTTATGCCATAAAACAAGGAAGTTTTCAAAACTTAATGGGGATAGTTTTAAAGGATACATACAACTTGAAGGCGCAACTTTTGGCCATATTTGGAATAATCTGAGCATCAAAAATAATACTGACAATAATTACTTATGATATATTAAATTTTATGAAAAGGAAAGTTCTTCAGAGAGACTGCTAGTTAATAAATGCAGAAGGAAAATAGAATTAGAGAAGACTGAATTTGTAATTCTTTAAGTGATAATTAGTTCAGGCAAGGATCATCAAGGGATGCTAAAATAGTTGGATTCCAGATTATTAGGGAATAGGATATGTAAATACATAGTCTCAAAATATCAGCATATAAATTGCTTATAAATGATATAAGGAAAAAACCACTTTTTTTTTTTTTTTTTTTTTTGAGACAGAGCCTTAAGCTGTCACCCTGGATAGAGCGCTGTGGCATCACAGCTCACAGCAACCTCCAATTCCTGGGCTCAAGCGAGTCTCCTGCCTCCGCCTCCCAATTAGCTGGGACTACAGGCGCCCACCACAATGCCTGGCCATTTTTTGGTTGCAGCTGTCATTGTTGTTTGGCGGGTCTGGGCTGGATTCAAACCCGCCAGCTCAGTTGTACGTGGCTGGCGCCTTAGCCCGTTGAGCCACAGGCACTGAGCTGGAAAAAACTACCTTTATAAGGAAAACACCTGACAGTTACCTTCTTAACCAACTGGTCAACTTAAGTTTCCAAAGAGTAACAAACTGAATTTAACTGTTTCCTGACATGAAAAGTATGTAATTATTTCTGCCAAAAATGTTTCACTCAGCCCAATCATGAGGAAAGAATGTGACGAATCCAGATTATGAATGGGACATCTGATCGGAAAAATGTACTGCACTGTTCAAAAAGGCTAATGTCATTTAAAAGAAAGTTTTTAGAAGGTGGAGGATTTCTCATTAGAAACTATGCTAGATGGAAGAAAGTAGCATAATATTTTTTAAGCACTAAAGCCAAGAAAACTAGAATCCTATATCCAGCAAAATTACTTTTCCAAAAGGAAAGGGAAATCAAGATCTTCTCAGAAGGAAAGCAAAGCAAATCAGTGGCGTGCAGACCTGCCCTAAAAGAACGGCCAAAGAAATCTCTTCTAAATGCAAAAGAAGTGACAAAGGCGGAAGGAAGAAGGAACACAGTAAATAAAATATAGGTGAATAAAATAGACTTTCCTTTTCCTCCAGTTTTCTATATTATCTTTTTTTAATTTTCTACATTATATGTGACGACTGAAACAAAAATTATAACACAGACTAATGTGGTTTTAAGAAAAACTAAGAGAGGTGTAGTGGCTGTTCCGGATTTTAAAGACATTTTTAAGATAGTTGAGAAAATCTGACTATGACTATATTTGGATTATCACTGAATTAATGTTAGTTTTCTTAGGTGTAATAATAAAGTTATGGCTAGGTAGGAGAATTTATTCTTAGAAGATTTGTGCTAAGGTATTTAGATGTTGGGTGCGGTGTTACAATGTCTGAAACTTTCTTTCAATGATTCAGCTAAAAACAATGTGTGTGTCTGTGAGTATATTGAAAGAGAGAGACAAAAGGAAGGAAGGAAACAAAGAAGGAGACATGTGAAGGCGCCCGAGTATTCCTCATACTCCTTTTTTTGTTTTTCTGTAGATTTGAAAGTTTTCAAAATAAGAGTTAAAAAATACCATTAAGAGTGTTAGTTCAGATTCGTGTGTGTGAGGTGTGTGAGGTGTGGGTGGTGAGAGTACACACACACATTCCTACCTAAACATGCCGGAAGGACAGACTATTGCTCTTAGGGACCAATCTCGCTAGAATCTAAGTTGAAGACCGGGATACCTGCCTAAGAATTTGAACAAAACGAAAATGTTGTGGAGGCATCCTTACCTGCCATATTTACGGCCTGTGTGAAAATATCGTCCTGGGCACTTCGTGTTCTGTTGTCTTCTTTGATGAACTCCGAGTATGGCACTGCCTCACTCAAGGTGGTAGGAGTGAGCAGGACATCTACTCCAGAATTAAAAACATTCACAAAATCGTTAGCAATGAGGCGTCTCACTTTCTGGGCTTTGATGAAATAGTTCTCATAGTTTCTATGGGGGAAAAAATGATGACATGTTAAAGACCTTTTGTATTTTTCCTTGAATTAATTCTCTTGCATTAGGCTTCATACAGAACCACTGAATTCTTGAGCAGGCATTACTAAACCCTCAACATATAAAAATGAATTCTGTTCAACTGTGCTGCTATTCTACTTTCTATGTCTAGAATTCACTATCAGATGCAATTCTACACATATAATCACAAAATATTAATAATTCCGGGGACATCACTAACCCAGAATATTCATTTTTAGGTGCAGAAAATAAAGTATACAGCAACTGAACAATTTTCAAAAGGCTGCAAAGCTAGACAGTGGTACACAAGGTCAGAATTTTCTATTATAATGCTTTACTTCATCTATAACATAATGAAAACTAATTATTATAAGGACTTTTGAGGTTTTGCAAAATTTTAACATGGCATCTACCTTAGACACTAGGAAACAATCCAAGAATATAGGTTCTGAAAATGGAAACTGGGGAAAGTTACAGTGTTTGAATTTTGTATTTCAGGGATAGGCATAGCCCAGGAATGGAAATGTGGAACTCTGAAAGAATGTTTACTTTACTAAAAAGATAAAGGAAAAAGCTCAATGGAATAGTGACCATAAGTCAATGATACCAAAAAAGAGAAAAAGAAAAAGGTTAAGAAAGATTAGAAAAAAGAACTGTTCTTAACCTCAGTTTCCTCAACTGTAAAAATGGATACAACTCCCTTTCTAGTAAGGTCCAAATAAATCAAGATAAAAATGTGAAATCCTTTTTACTCTAAAAGAGTCCTATAGAAATATCAGATGTCTTCACTATCATTTCATTATAGGGTCTATAGAGAGATCAATGTAAGCATCGCGTATGATTTATACAACAGTTGATGGCTTAAATACTACATTAACAGCATTCTCAAAACCTAAATTTTTTTTTTTTTTTTTTTGAGACAGAGTCTCACTATGTCACCCTCAGGAGAGTGCCTTGCTGTCACAGCTCACAGCAACCTCAAACTCTTGCCTCAGCCTTCCAAGTAGCTGGGACTACAGGCACCTGCCACAATGCCCGGCTATTTTTTGTTGCAGTTGTCGTTGTTTAGCTGGCCCAGGCCGGGTTCGAGCCCGTTAGCCTTGGTGTATGTGGCTGGAGCCGTAACCACTGTGCTATGGGCATTGAGCTAATTTTATGAATTTTTTTTCTTTCGAGACAGAGCCTCAAGCTGTCACCCTGGATAGAGTGCCGTGGCATCACAGCTCACAGCAACCTCCAATTCCTGGGCTCAAGCGAGTCTCCTGCCTCCACCTCCCAAGTAGCTGGGACTAGAGGCACCCGCCATAAGGCCTGGCCATTTTTTGGTTGCAGCTGTCATTGTTGTTTGGCGGGCCAGGGCTGGATTTGAACCCGCCAGCTCAGGTGTACGTGGCTG
>CAUYRH010140895.1:0-27433 GCA_963574655.1 Perodicticus potto
CAGGTTTTACAAACTCAAAATCTATAAAGTTCAAAGAAGGTAATGCTGGGTGGTGCCTCTGGTTCAGTGAGTAGGGCGCCGGCCCCGTATACCAAGGGTGGTGGGTTCAAACCCAGCCCTGGCTGAACTGCAACAAAAAAAATAGCCGGGCATTGTGGCGGGCGCCTGTAGTCCCATTTACACGGGAGGCTGAGACAAGAGAATCGCCTAAGCCCAGGAGCTGGAGGTTGCTGTGAGCCATGAAGCCATGGCACTCGACCAAGGGCGACAAAGTGAGACTCTGTCTCGAAAAAAAAAAAAAAGAAGGTAATGCTGATAAGGAAAGAAGTCTTGGGATGAAAAAGCCTAAACTGAGCACAGATAAGTGTCTGGCCACCTACGGTTGTGACTGATTGCATAAAATTGGTACAGCTTCCGATTCTTTTTAAAAAGAAGCTATTAATCTGGATATTCACATGTGAAATCTCTTGATTGTAAGTTTCTGGGAAATAATTCACTCTTTTGCTTTACATACAATGAAAGACACACACCCACACAGGCCTGATCCTGTGATCCACCTGCCTCGTTCAACCCTGAGAGAATTGCAGAGGAGTCAGTTGAGCTTATGAGAAAGCCCCAAGGGACAGACTGACGTCCTGGGTGATTTCTTCTGGAAGTCACCTGATCATTTAAATGCTGTTTCCCTGGGACAGTGTTTGGGGAGAAAGCATCATAGTCATCAAGACAGGTTTTACTTCAAACACAGTAGGGCCATACTTCTAATGCTTAAAGCCTGGTCACACATACATGAACCTAAAATTTGAATGATGTTGTATTCCTAAAACCCTGGATCCTAGTCTCATATTTTTTTCTTTTTGCCAAAGAATATTTGACTAGCAAATGACTCCATTTTATCAGTTTTTTAGGCCGATGGGCAGAGACATTTTAGGATTTTCATTCTCTTTTCTGGACCAAAAAAAGGAAAGGTATGATTTGCTAAGCAAATAGATGGTACGTCATTTTTGAATAAGCGATTATTTACATTAATTAGATGCATTATTTTAAATTAGTTATACTATCTAAATTATGTGTTATCCCTTTAAAACAATAGTTAAAATTATTTCCATTTATTAGATTATCACTTGCTTGATTTGAAAGGCCGATTCCTTTGCTGCTACTTCTTTAAAACAAGCAGACTCCAGATCAAGGGGTCTCCGCAGGGACGTGCGTCAGAAACAATGAAGTGGTTCCCCCCCTCTTTTTAAATATCTAGGGGCAAGACTTACACATGAGTATTTTGAAAAAACGTCCCTATGTGACATAAAAGTGACTTTCTGAAGATAACACTAGACCAAACGAGCTCAAGGTTATGTTTGAATTGATTTCCCACTACATTTTATCATTTATTTTGCACCTAAATGCTACTGAAATCTACCAACCCACGGCATTCCAATGTAAAGAGATGCTTCATTTCAGGTAAGCGAGCTAACCTCCTTTATTTATTTTATTTTATTTTATTTTATTTTTTGAGACAGAGCCTCAAGCTGTCACCCTGGAGAGAGTGCCGTGACATCACAGCTCACAGCAACCTCCAATTCCTGGGCTCAAGCGAGTCTCCTGCCTCCACCTCCCAAGTAGCTGGGACTACAGGCGCTCGCCACAACGCCCGGCCATTTTTTGGTTGCAGTCACCATTGTTGTTTGGCGGGCCCGGGCTGGATTCGAACCCACCAGATCAGGTGTACGTGGCTGATGCCTTAGCCTGTTGAGCCACAGGCGCCGAGCCGAGATAACCTCCTTTAATGCAGTCCTATGCCTTCCTGCCACCTTGGTGAAGGGACCAGCTGATGTAGAATACAAACTACAGCGGCCTCACTCTGCCACCCTGATCCTTCCTCCTTTCTGGAATTTAGATCTGGTTTCAGAATGTTTTATCAGAGGTGCAAATGAAACCAGGAAAAACTAGGACATTCTTCACATGTTCTGTTTTTCCTAAATACCTACTAGATTTTTTTTAAAAAAAAAAAAAAAACAAAGAAGTAGAAACTTGTAAATAAGTAAGATCAAATGAATTGCCTAATGTGGTGTATGGCCTTGTCTTTATAGAGATTTTAGTATCAAGGCTTAATATACATACCGGGCTTCTTTAACCTTAGGCCAGTGAACTGTCAAAATAATTGCCATTCCTTTAGGAAGCCTGATATTAGTAAGTGCATGGTCTGGGTTTGAAAACTGACTGTGTTAAATGTGTGGTTTAGTTTTTAAAATGCAAGACTTGTTTCTTCAGGTATTCACCGGAAAGTGGCATCTCTTGCCTTCTGCCTCAGATTCTTCTTGAAAAGGTCGAGTTAATCATGGGTCAAAGTGATCTCTTAGAGACAAAGCGATGAAACCCTGGCTTTTCAAACCAGGCATTTGAGAAACCCAAAATAGGCTCCCTAAGTAGGGGAAATGTTTTCATGCTCTGGGAGTCAGAAGACTCCACACAGCCCCTGATGCTGGTCTCCCACAATGACCCTGGGACCACCACCCACTTCCAGCATTCTCTGATGCCCTAAGGGGTCTTTGATAAAGAAGCTTTGAAAGTTTTTGACAACATAATTGTTAAAATTTTTTGTGAGTTTCACATTTGTTTGCAGAGGTCTGAGAGTTTTACTGCATCAAGCAATGACTTCAGCATGGAACATGTTGATTTTGCGAGTACTAGGGCATTCTGAACTGTTGGAATGTATCTCTTTTCAAAATACATGGGATGAGGATGACCATAAAAAGGCAAACAGCAGTGGTATTGTCCAGTGAATGGTGGTTTTCATGATGAGCATTTTTGTCGTCTGCGAGGAAGCCCATGTGACTTGTTGGGGTGTTTTCCGTGTGCTGCGGCCAGAGGTGGGGACAGTGCACAGCGTCTGACCATAACCCCAGGAGGGGCAGTTGAGTAAGAACCTTGAAAACGTGAAAACCCAGATAGCGAGTGTGGGCCAAACCTGAGGACAGTATATTACCATGAAACACCGCTCGTCTGTGCCTGGCTCTGCCCTTATCTGCCCCTCTGTTCTGTACATTTTCAAAGCTCATCATGCTGCCATGTCTTTGCAGACGTTTACGTTTTACCATTAGGTTCCTCAAAACTAGATTGCACACGTGTCTGTTTTCGCTGTGCCCGTGTGTGCAGGCATGCACGTGTTTATGTAAGAAACAAATAAAGGGTTTCGCCATCTGCCAATTTTGACAATGTTGTTGATACAGATAAAACTTAAAGTAGTCATAGTCTTTTTGTGTTATGAATATCATTTTTGAAAACAAGTGACTTTTATATAGACAAAAGATGAAACAGCATTGTGTTAGTGTCATGAGGCAGTTGCAGTTTGGTTTTCTCTGGCCCATGTATTTCTGAGTGTGTTCACTTGCATGTGTGGCCATGGGTGCAGCTAGAGGTGTGGGTGTGGGTGTGGCTGTGTGGCTATGTGTGTAGCTCTGTGTGTGGCTGTGTATTTGGCCGTGGGTGTGGCTGTGTGTGGCTATGGGTGTGGCTTTGTATGTGCATGGCCATGTGTATGCATGTAGGTGTGGTTGTGGATTTGGCCATGTGTGTGGCTGTGGGTGTACTTTTTCATTTAACTGCGGTAGAAGTTGCCTGCTGTAAGACCTATGGATCCCGTTAGGTGCCTGTTTATTTTTAGTTGTTGAACTGCAGTGGTTCTTAGCCATGTACTGTGGGACTACCCAACAATATCTTTCTGGAGACCTGCAGACTTTAAGGAAGCTATCCTGGACCTATCCCTATATGATGTATTTGGCGTGCCATTTCTATGATGTATAAAATTATTATCAGATGAAACAAATCATATGAGAAAAACATTTTATTCCTTATTTTAGAGGTAGCATGGACTTTGATTTTTCTTCCTACTTTTTTATCTGAGAAAGCATTAGGTTAACTTTGGAGAAGGCTTTTCACCTTTCCTTCCTCCACGGGGTGAAGGGGGAATGCGCTATCCTGCAGGAACAAATGAAGCTAGATGGTTGGTCATTGGAATGTAAGAACGGCTTCCAGAAGATCAAGATAATGTGGTTTCTTCTTGAACAACCAAGTGGTGTTTTTAAAGGACAGATGTGCAACTAGAAGATATTTACCCTGTTCGGGAAGGAATTAAGTTCTTATTTATGATTTTCCTAAAAAAAAGTAGAAGTAGAAAAAAATAAACTTGATTAATTTGACATAGAGGCTATCACTTCACTGGTGTTCGCTTATCTGTGAAAATGTATAGTATTTGAAATAAGTCTTAAAATGTGGAGAGATAAGAAGGCCACTGTTCTCTGAATTGCTATATTACTGTAAAACTAAATTTGAAGGAAATTTTGAATAATACCCTCTGTTCCATTATTTTGACAATCTATAAATTTATAAAAATAATCTGAGCACACACTTCAATTTATTAGAGATAATTGTTCTGGGAATGCTAACACCCACACTCAATAAGATCAATAATAACTTCATATGTGAATTTGGGATTTCAGTTTAACTTTAATCCCGTCTATTTAACTCACTTCTCTACTATCACACACTATAGATTATTTTTATTAAATATCTGAAATAGAAAATTTAGTTTCTAAGGTTCAGTCATTTTACTTGAAGCAAATGCATATAATTATAACTGTATTGATTGTTTTTCCATCTCCTATTTTAACACAATATTTTATGTATTTTTATTAGATGACAATTAATGTCCCTTAAGTTAACATCCTGAAATTAATTCCTGCTGGGCATGGGAGTAACTTAGTAAACATTTGTTGATTCTTAAGTAATATTCATATCTGATTACTAAAGAAGAACTGCCATAATATCTAGGAATTAATGGAGTCTGTATATGGCATTTTTAAATGATGAGGTTTATTAGAAGGAAAGGGATTTTATAGTTAACCCTTGAAATGACTCTCTGGGTGAGACTGATGTTTAGTGTTTATTAAGCGTTCACTGTGTATCCAGAAATCAGAGAGGTTTAGTATCCTATACAAAGCCATGTAACTAACATGTGAACAGTTATAAAGAATAAAAGAATAAAACCCAGATCTAGTGTCTTTTTAGCTGTGCAACATTGTGAAGAATGGTTAGATTAAGAATGTTAAATATTCTTTCAACATCTGTTTCTAAATAGAGCCATCTACCTATTTACAATCTACGTGAACTTAGGAAAGCTACTTGACCTTTCTGAGCCTTAGACATCACATCTATAAAAAGGATATATTATAGCATTATTATGGTAATTAAATGAACTAATATTTGTGAAAAAAATAGAACAGTTCCTAACACATAGCAAATGCTAAATAATTGCTTATCTAAGTAAAATAAATTTTTCTTAAGTAAAAGAAAAATATTTATTTTGTCTTTTGATTAAAAGACAAAAATGATTGTCTTTACATAGAGTTATAAATTGTAACAAGTGGAAAATTACCCTTGAGAGGGGGAGAGGAAAGTAGAATTGCTTATACTCAAAGAGAGGTGAGTTTTATAGCTCAAAGATTCTAGGAGAAATTATATCATCTGAAACAAATGACCTAGTTTCTTTAACAAAAAATTACAAGAGAGAAAGCAAAAAAAGGAAAAGAAGGGAGGTGCCTGTGGCTCAAAGGAGTAGGATGCCAGCCCCATGTGCCAGAGGTGGCAGGTTCAAACCCAGCCCCGGCCAAAAACCACACCAAAAAAAAAAAAAAAGGAGGGGGGGGAAGGGGACGGTTACAGATTACATATGAAACAGCAATGACAAAATATAAGACTTACTTGGATCCTAATCTAACTAAATTGTAGCAAGAAAATTATAGAATGGTAAATAAATATAAATGTCAATTTTGTATTTCATAATACTTAGCAATTATTATTACAATATTAAAATTTTAAGTGTAATAATAGTATTCTGGTTATGTTTTTTAGAAAAAAAGACTCCTTCTCTTTTAGAGTTATATACACAAGTATTCACAGATGAAATTACACCTGGAATTTGATTAAGAATAATTCCTCTGTGTGTGTGTAGGACTGTAGTGAAATAAGATCATTCATGAGTTTGTAGACATTGAAGCTGGGGATGACAAAGTTCATTGTGTTATTTGTTCTACTTTAAAACACGTTTGAAATTTTCCATAGTAAATATTTTAACATAAAAAAATGGAGGGCAAAAGTCTTGAGTGAAGATACTATTTTCACAGTTATCAAAATTAATAATATGTGATATATACAGAGTGCTTTAAATGAATGAGTTTGCTTAGTCTTTAAGATAGCTCTGCAAGGTAGGACCAATTATTATACCCATTTAACAGATGATATTGTTGATACAACTCTCAAGCAGTCTGTTTCCGGAATCAGACAGACCCTTCCAGAGGGTTGTTGTTCACAGTGGGTAAGCGAGGTGAGTACCATTCTCACGAATGTGTTTTAACAAAGTGCTCGCTGTCTGGTTGCATTAGATGTTAATTACATCTACCTTGAGTGTCACTAGTCACTAAGAAGATTAGGACAGACACCATGAAAAGCTCTTAGACTCGCCACATGGCTTTGGGCAAATTGCTTGCTTTATCTGAGCTTTGATTTCCTCATTTTAACAATGACCATTTTAATACCTATTTCACTAAGTTGTTGTGATGGTGGATCATTTGAAAACTGTGAGCCTCTCAAAAGAATCAGAAGAAGAAACACTCTGTATCCTCAGCACAGAGTGAGTGCTTAGAAATGTGTCCCTCCTAAATACTTCCCTCCCTCCTTCTCTCTCCCTCCATCCTTTTCCTGAGTTTGGTGAAGAATTCAAAGTGATCTGTGTGGGCCAGCATCCCTCAGAGCTCCTCCTGCTGTATTCGGGGATGGCTGTGATGAATGTGTGAAACAGTGCAGGGAAAGTCACTTGGGACTTCTGGGCTCTTCTGTTGTGAGCTGCTTGGGCACACACATGCTAGATTATTCCTGAGGCCTTGGTGATCCAAGTCGTGGGTTTTGTGCTACTCGCTTTCCATTCTGCTTTCATGTAGTTTGTCAAGTAGAGTAATCTTTAGTCTGGAAATACTGAAACAATCCTGGTTAAAGTGAAAGTCCAAGATGAGAAAGCAGTATTACAAGGACACAAATTTAGCTAAATGAGGTGGAAAGATACTGGACCAGTCTACAAATGTTTTTTCATAGCCAGTCCGATGTCTTTAAGACAGTGTGATGGAAGCTCTTAGAAGACATCTAATAAACCGAAAGTAGTCAAAGGTAGATTTTAGAAACGGGGGATAGCCGGGTACAGTGGCGCACACCTGTAATCCCATCACTTGGGGAGGCTGAGGCAGAAGGATCACTTGAGGCCAGGTGTTGGAGACCACCCTGGGCAATAGAGAGACCCCTATCTCTAAATAAAAAATAGCAAAATTATCTGGGTCTGTGTTGCCATCTACTTGGGAGGCTAAGGCAGGAGGATCCCTGGAGCTTAGGAGTTTGAGATTATAGTGAGGTAGCCTGGGTGGCAGCGAGACCTTGTCTCAAAAGCAAACAACAAAAACCTCAGGGGGGTTGGCACTCAACACGAGTACTTGTCTATTCTTGATTCCAGTGATAACCTGGAATGAAAACTAGTATATTTTACTAAACGTCTAAAACATGAAACAGGGATCACTAGGTGGTAATGTGGATTCACCAAGATTAAGGCATCCAAAATTAGGCTATGGGGCTGCAATACAAGTAACTATCAGGATTTTAGGGATTCAAGAAACGCACCCCTCAATTTACTCACATGGACCACATATAGTAATGGTCACAACCTGCTGAATATCGTGCCCCACAAATGTCTGCTTGGCCCTGGGATGCTGACACTGAAAATGTAGAGTTTGAAATTATAATTCGTAAAGTATTTGAATGGGACAGGGATGTTTAGCTTGAAGAGAAGAATCCCAGCAGGACACAAGGGCACTCTTTTTACAACATTGGAATGTGGGGAGAAGAGAGGAGTCTGCTTATCTGCAATTTTGGGGAAATGCTACCTCCAGGATTGCTATGACAACAATGAAAACCGTGGTCGGTGTCCTGTGAGACCGAAGTTCATAGTGGGCCAGGTTCTGAGGCCGTGCAGATGGGTGGAAGGTGCAGGGGAAGAGGCTTCAAGATTGCCCCTGAATTAAATGTGGAGAGCAAAGGTGGGGACAAGCTTTTTTGACTTTACTAAGTTGAATACCTTCTGTTCTTTCTTCTAAAATCTTGACTTATACCATGCTAGTTGTAATTTCACTTTGCAGTGTGATTTTTGACCTGTCTTATTATTCTGTTTATAAGCCATTGGAAGACAGGAACTCTGCTGTATTCATTCTCGTCTTCTTATAGCTTCCGGGTTGGTTGTCAATAAGTATTTTACTTTTAATAACACTTTCTGTCATGTTCAAATAACTATTGCTTGTGTATATTTTTTTTCTGAGAATACAAAGATCAAAGGAAGAGTGCTTGCATTTTGGGAAATATTTCTCTCCCTACATGTTGGTGAGAACAATTCCAGCCTCTTCTGAGTTACTTACAAGTAACAAGGCATTATTCATGTCTAGAGGGCAAAAGTTCTTTATCCTTTGGGTGATCAATTCATCAAGATCGTCAGTTTCTCACCAACTCAGTTGTATTTAACAAGTCAATACTTAGGAGTATTATATTTTCACTGTACTAAGTGTTCAAAAATGCAGATTTATCTGAAATATCAAATCTGGTTATGAGGAGCCTTTGAAACAGAGTCTACTGTGTGATGTGGGAAGAGATGTCCATAATCAATAAGAACAGTCTCCACGCACACAGGTGGTGGAGGACACTGGATGTGGCATATTCCTTGTTCAAGAGCACAGTTCTGTACCTAGTTTGGACTGGAATCAGATTCTATCACCGAGTAGCTGTGTGATCCCGGGCAAGTTACTTTCACTGTCTGTGCCTTGGCTTCTCCCCTGTACCTTGGAAATAGTAGTAATAATACTCACCCCAAATGGTGGTTGTGATGTTTGAATAAATTCTCCCATAGCACAGTGCCTGGGTGGAAAGTACTACATAGGTGAATGTTTTCAGTATTATTATTCCCAAGGCTAATCAGATAGAGAAAGTTTATTTGGGAAAAGAGCAGAGAAAGGCTAATCTTCTTCCTTCACCAACTTGCTTTCCTCTGGTTTGATGGTAGAAGTTGGACTTGGAGAGGAGAAAGGCCATATGAAAAAGGGAAGGAAGGGGTGTAAGGAAAGAAGGGAAAGATGACAGCTGATATTACGCTGATGTTCATTTCTACCAGGAAATGAAGTCCATGGAACACTGATGGACAATAATTCCCCAGGAAAACAAATTCCAGAGTTAGCACAAACAGCTATTGCGCCATTATTATAAACTTCACATCTGAAGCATTCAGCCCTGGACAGAACCAACCTGGATGGCCCAGATCAATAGATGGATCTGGCAGTACAATCAAGTCAATGCATAGCTACTAAGCTACTCTCCATCAACTGACGAGTGTTGATTTAAGGGCTAATGGCCTTCTGTCTTTCTAGGCTGCATTTCAGTTAATGACATTTAATGACATTTGCCTGCTAATAACCTTAGCTTGCTGACCTCTTGAGATGCATTTCTTTGGCTTCTATATTATAACTTCCTTTCTTTACTACCCAAATTTTGGACAAGAAACTTTGTCTGTTAGTAATAATTTGTGTTAATAGAAACCATACTATAAATATGCAGAAGGATCTTGTTAGTGATAAAGAACTTATCTGACATGATATAAATCTTCAGTAAATATAAGTTGAATGTTTGAATGAGTAGCAATCATTTCAGGTAGTTTATACCAAACCACTTCATTTAATATAAACAGGTATAAAGCATGTGATACGTTTGGCTGTGAATGGCAAAGAAGAATATAGGCACCATGACCTATATTCAAAGGATATTGACTCTGAAGATAAAAGGTGGAAAAGAGTTAAGAGAGCATCCTGGGCACTTGCCATGATTAATGTAAGGGAAGTTGTAATCTCCAAAAACAGAAAATGATTTTTTTTTCTGTTTATATGAATGTATAGGCCTGTGTTCCTTTTAGGTTTATATATACAAAAAGCAATTAAATTAGGGTTTTCTTACATAAAACCTCATTTGCATCACTGTACAAATTGTTTCAAAGTGCTGCCATTCAGACTTTCGGTAAATTTATTCTTTTCTTTCCTCTTTCTTATTCCTTCCTGCTAGTGAGAAGCTAACTCTGCCCTAGTCAAGAATGTTTTGTTTTCTTTTTCTTTAGATTAAAGGCTAATACTTTTATAAATGTTCATTTTTTTCCAGAAGATATCTGAGCTGACTTAAAGCAAATATAAATACATATGATAAATGGAAGGTACATGAATGATTATATAAAAATCTAATAATATGTAATGTAGTAAAACTACGAATAGAGACTACCATTGCATAATAAATATCCATTGATTAGACTTCATTGTGGTGTTACATCAGAACCATAACATTAGCTACATCTCTAGATCTACACTTTAATTTTTTTGATGCGATATAATAAAATATGTTTATTCTGCAAAGATATAGCTGCATTATTTCTTATTATTTCTGGTAAATCTGAAGATAAACGTCTTGTCCTTGAAGTGTGGATTCAGAATTATCTTGGCAATATCCTTCTGATGAGGGTGTTATCTTACTCATACCATCTTAGACTTTTCAGATAAACCGATGTCTTAATCAAAAACATAAATAAGAGATGCTAAGCCTCAAATAACATAATCATCTTTCGTCGCATTATTACTTCTTAATCTTTCTTAAGTATTTTTTTTAACTCTTGAAGCTTAAGCCTAATAATATGAAATCTCATCCATGATTTATATACTTGTGAAATTTTTAATATGTGTACTGCTGCGATTGAAATTTTTGGAAAGCAGAAAGAACTGTTAATTATTCCATCGTCATGTGCAGTCATCTCTCTCAGACCTCTTTCTGGAATTGATAGAGATATTTTTCAAGCCTTGCAAGTAATAATTATAGTATTGAAAAAATGACAGCTTGTGTGTGCTAACTGTGAGCTGTGTACTTTTATGGGAAACATGCAAATTAGGGCTCATGGAAGGCTGCATAATAATAGCCTCTAATTATGTCATATTTCCCTGAAATTGTATCATATTTACATATACTGGCACTGAGAATGACACGATAGAAAGTCCTCTGGTGACACACTTGTGGGTCTGACCTCACGATGGCTCCGTTAAGGCAGGCGTGAACACAGGAAGCCATGCTAACGAGAGGAGACCTCGGCACTCTGCACTTAAGCATTTCCCAAAAGAAATATGTTAAGAGGCAATTTGAGGCATGTTGGAATTCGTTTGGAATCCAGATTTCTGCTTTTAGAGCTACTTACCGTGTACTTAAGGAGTTTTCATACAACTGGAAGCAATTTATAGGTTACTGAATTTATTTTTACCTTACTGCCCTGTAGCAGTAACTGTCAGAATACAACTGAATTGGAATGTGATGCTTGTTTCGTGTGATTTTACAAGGAGTATTACTGATTTACCTTTGACAAAGAGACGTAGCAGTCAATGCATTTGCTTAAACATTAACACTATTATCAGTGTTGACTCTGACTTTGGAAAGACGATGCTTCTTCCCCTTGCTGAAGCCCACTTTAAACCTGCGTTCCTGGGGAGTGCAGTGTTCAGGGGGGCAGGCCCCAGTCATTTTGCCAGGATCTAACCCAGTACTTGGCCACGTCGCAGACATATATTGAATGGGAAGTCCCACACACACACACCACTTCTGATATCTGCTTTACTATTACTGTGCTTTACCATTCCTAGTACAATATTTTTGACATTCTAGGATATGGATGAGGAGTGGAAAAGCAATCTTTGGCTTAAAAGTACTCATTTATGACAACCACAGTCACTGGTACTAATTTAGATGTGTCTTTTTTGTCCCTAGAATACAGAAAATTGATTGTCTAGGATAATAAGAATTTTCCGTATCCAATATGAAAGCAGACTAGATCTCTAAGCTGTAATTCGGATCTACGACCCGCGCCACCTCCGTGGTGCAGGAAGCCCACTCTGGTCAGTGGCTTCCAGCTCCTAATGTTAATTTCCTGCACTTCCAGACTTGAGAACAGAGCTGGATGGAGAGGAGTGTCACACCAGTGTGTCAGCAGCCTTACACCTTTTACTGATTGCAGGCTGTGTACAGAACACCTCATTTTGCCTTGGACCATGGGGAGCCATAAAAGGAAATACAGTGCTTCAGAGTTCATAATTAACTATAGAAATGGGGCTAATGTGAATATTTAATTACAAAATGCAAATTATTGTACCGATTTCTAAAACTAACATTTCTTAACTTCTCCAGTGAACAGTTTTCATTTCAACATAGTCTCTGCCAGTAGATAATAGAATTTTGTCTAGTAACGAAGTCATTTCTCAGGACAAGTTTTGAAACCTGTGTCATATTTTGGGATATTCTTAAGGGAGAATGTAATTTGTCAAGATTTGGGAAATAACCAAAAGGCATTTCTAGCCATGTCTGGTAAATAAGATCTACAATCAGAAAGGTCAATTTTAAATTTGACTAAAACAGAAACTGTGTTTGGAGTCGAAGAATTACTATGATAAAGAAGAGAGGGCGATGCCTGTTGTTCAGCGGGTAGGGAGCCGGCCACATACACTGAAGCTGGCGGGTTCGAACCCAGCTTGGAGCTGCTAAAATAACAATGATGACTGCAACAAGAGAAAAAAAATGGCCAGGCATTGTGGCGGGCACCTGCAGTCCCAGCTACTTGGGGGGCTGAGGCAAGAGAATCACTTAAGCCCAAGAGTTTGAGGTTGCTGTGAGCTGTGACGCCATGGCACTCTACCCAGGGCAACAGCTTGAGACACTGTCTCAAAAAATAAATAAATAAATAAAAATCAAAGAAGGGAACCATTGGCCTTAGCAAATACAAATGATGTATTTGTGTCATCAGAATTACTTATGTATTTGGGATACTTTTAACATTTTGATATGTTAGAACTGATTTTGGCCATATGATATGTAGGTCACTAGGAAAATTTTGAGATAGACTGTGTTATGGTCCATTATTTCACTTCCAAGAAACACACTCCACAGCATCCCTTCTGATTTGGCTGAGCAGGTTTCATCTTGCTAAGTTTGCTGGTGTTGCTGGGAGGGCTTCATTTGTTTCAATCCAGGCAGATTTTACATTTCTTGATTTTTGTGTGTCTCAACACTTTCATAATGATCTACCTGTACTATGCAGCATACACAGAAATCAGAATTTGCTACTTCAACAAAACCAAATGTCTAAAAAGAAATCCTGGTGTTCAGTGGTAATTTGATGCATGTGTTTTCGGGCTCCTAGTGATTTGGAGTTTTCCACTAAACATACCTGAACATTTCGCACCTAGGTTACATTCAAAGAAATATTTAACTTTTTTTTGGAAGACGAAAGAAAATGACTCCTCTTAATGTTTTTGACTTGTCACCTAAAATGCACAGTATCATTTTTCCAGAAACTTTTCTTTGGCACAGTGGCTTTCAGAACAAGTCTAATTAGTTTTATTTCTGCCACTGAGGAGTCATTTGATTTCGGTCTTAGTTTCCTTATCTGTGCAAAGAGGATCGTGGACTGAATGAACATTAATATCCTTTTCAGCCCAATTCTTTTATACCTTTTGTTCATTCCTTTCATGTAAGTCTTCGGCCACCACTTGTATCTTAACTAAATGAACTAAATCATCGACACTAAACATTTTTGTGAATGAATCCCAGACACGGATAGGATAGTCATTTTGTGTAGCAACAGAAACATCTTCCACATTTTTAAAAAGTGTGTTGGCATTAAAATTGTGACTCTCAATATTCTCTCCTTCACAGAATCTTATTTGAGCATGTCAAGAGGATATGCTAGAGATTTATTACACAGAACTCAGTGTTAATTTCTTGCTTTCAGTGATCACCCATTTTTGTTCCGACATAAAGCAATATTCACTGCAGCTGTTAGCATGTGACAGTTGACTGGCTGAACTTGGAAATAACTGCGGCTGCTCATTGGAACACGTTGCCATATATTCTTGCAGCAATGTGATTGCTCTTCTGCCTTCGCAAGTTATTCAAGAAGAAAATTAGTCTCATTTCTTTACAGAGACACTTTGCATAAACATGCAGTCATCATTTATCTACAAATCACACAAAGTTAAATGTAATCAATTACAGTTGTATGTAAGTATTCAGGGTGCTACTATAAGGTTGTCCTTGCTGCTGATGGCTGAGAGGGGCCGATGGCATCATGTCAGGGACCCTTATTCATTCGCAGCTGGGATTCCTTGATCTAAGAATGCACTGACATGTTTTTGTGGGTATAAATACTCACAGATGTGCTCATTCTCTCTGAGTGGTTTGGATGCCATTTGAGACTGGTTAGAACCACTCTTCACACTGTTTGTTTGAGAGACAGAATTATGTCACTTATAAGCCAACATTGGTAGAATCCAAACCTTATTGATATATTTGGCCTCGATTCTGGTACTTCAGCTTTCTGCTGGTGCTGGTGTCGGAGAAATAGATTTCATGGAAGGGTCATAGATGTCTGTGGGTGTATCTTTAGGGAAGTGGTGTTGGAATACACTCAAAAGGAATTTTGTCCACTTAGAAGAAATCAGTCATCAGGGTTAGAAGTATTTTCATCCTCAGAAATTCTAAGGGATTTTATTTTTCTGTTTACTAAGTGGGGACATTTTGGATACTCATATTTTTTGGTAAAATAAAACAGGTAAATGATATCCTCCTTTCCAATCTTGTTTATACCTAGAAAGTGATTTCTTGTAACTTAGTTCATACTAACCATTAAACAAAATTACCAAATAACAGCATTGCAAGACCAGTGAGTTTTTCATTTGACTGACTCACATCTTAAGTAAATTATTGGTTTAGACAGTGTTTGGCTCTATGATTTGTTGTTTAATTTAGGAGAAATGTATGCACCACTGCACAGGCACAACTTGGCTTGTGCACACTTTGAACAGCCTTGCTTGGTGACAGAATGGGGTAAGAGAGCCATAATTTATAGTCACTAATATGAAGATGTTATATCAATTACCTAAGAAAAAATACACTACTGGATTTATATCCTTTGGTTATTAAAAAGTGGCAGCTATCTTAAATTAGTTATAGAAACTAAAGAATTTAGCGACAGAAATTAATCATTGTCAGCATGCATACCCAGACCCGTGAGTTGCAGCGGTCTGCAAAAACATTTGTTTGGAAAAGGAAAATTGCTATTATGGTCACCTTAATAGAAACAGACAATCAAACAAATCTTAATTTAAAAGATTGCACGTGGTCATAAATCATAATGGCACTGAGATTTAAGGCACAAAAAGCAACTTCATAAAGAAATGAGGCGTGCCAGAGGGAGCCGGCAGCCAGGGCTGGTGCCGTCCTGTCCGTCCATCCTATTAACCGTGTTGCAAATGTTCTGATATTGCAGCCCCAAGGTGGGTTGTTCATTTTGCAGTAAAATGCAGCCATCAATCTCTTTTCTTGCCATTTCTTTCCAGTCTCTTCTGACCTGTTCTCCATCCAGAAAGTGGAAGGACAGCCGGACAATATGAAACAGAGTCATGCCGTCCCCCGGTCACAACCCAGCAGGGCCTTTCACCTTCAGCTAGGATTAAATCCAAGTCCTTAAAGTGACTACTGCAGACCCTTCTAGCACCCTGAGCTCTCACATGCTGGCGTGCCTCAGTTCCTTCCCTCCTTCTGGGGAGACTCTGGAAGAAGCCCATCGTAAGGGCCTACTCTTATAAATTTATATGTATACACACACACACATATATATAATCACCATTGGGTATAATCATGCACTGGGTTGTAACCCGTTATTTCTAGAACCTTTACTTTCACTTGAGCTGGCACATAACAAAAACCAAAACCAAAACAAACAACAACAATAAAACCTTGAGAGAGGAATGAAGTAGGGGCTAAGCCAATGGAATTAGAATCACTTAGTAATAGTAGTATGCAATGCGGATTGTTAATTGTCGTAGTAGTGAATCTGTGTTCTGTTTACATATGGTGCAACGTAAGGACACCTTGTGTGTGAGCACAAATGTTTGCACGCCTGTCAGTGATAGATGCCCCATTACGGCGCATTGCATGGTGGTTGCCACATCCTCTTGGAAGGCAAAAGACATCATCAACATAAGCTAAATTCTCCTCATTACTGAATTGATTCGCCATCTGTCTGACTAGCTTTCTCAGGCTTCTTTAAATAGGGCTCAGACTGGCCAGTGTCACCAAGTATCCAATCCTTACAGATGGGGCCTAGCTTTGGGGCCAACTCAACTGCAGCTGTGTCTAGTGCAGGCCAGGACACTCTTTTTTTGGCCAGTAACTCTTGTTTAGTTTTGACAATGGTCTTATAGCATTAATACATCAAAAGAAGTAGTTGTTGGTCCTGTTGGTGATTATATATATATGTGTGTGTGTGTGTGTGTGTGTATACATATAAATTTATGTATATATATATATATATACCTAATTTTTTAACCATTGCCAACTCTCAGCATAAATAACTTTCTCAAAGTCTAGGTTCCCAAGGCAGGGAGCATTATCTGTAGTCGACAAAGGGAAGTCAGCATTTGGTAATATGTTTTCAAGGAGTAACCAGTGTATTCTTTATGAATTATTTCCACGACGATAATCTTTTTTAAGACCAAAGCACAAATGGAGTTTGGGAAAAACAAACACAAGTGCAATTTTATTTTATTTTTTTCATTATACAGAATGTGTGGATTCTCAAAGCACCATTCTTCCTGAATGAGGTGCAATCACATGAAAATTCTATTTCTACATTCTTCCTTACGAATGCATCATGTAAAATTGAGTTCTAAATTGTCAAAGAATGCATAGGACCGTATCTGATCTTCCTGTGCAGTACAATTACAAATGACACAATTCAGCTTTTCAGGTATACATACAGAATTAGAAAAAGGAACGAGGTGTGTGGCCACATAGACTAATGGATCATTTTTCAGACCCTAGGCCAGAAAGTAACGAGGCAGATGTAGCTTAGCTTTGCTTTGTAACCGGTGTGCATATGGATGAAAATGGAGCCTCATTTAAATGACTGGCTTCCTCTCCACCACCATCTGCCCAGCCGCGATGGACAGTGAAGGTATATGTTCGGGTGTCTCTTGACAACGGCTTCACATGAAAGCACTCACGAACTAGAATGCCACAACAATCTGGAAGCTCGTAAGATCTATTCAAATATTTTTTGACTGTCTTGGAAAATGATGTGATATTTGGTAACACAGTAACCTTTTAAAAGAGTAGCATGACAGGAATTCTCAAATAGAGTAACCAACTTGAGCTAGGGCATTGGTTTTGGCTCACTAGATAGTGGAACTAAACTGGCTGCCAGTGTAGACACTTGACAAGTTACTGCTATAGCTTCTCATTTTTAAGGCATCTTGTGGAATTGCCGGCAGGAACACACACAAAGAGGGGCATTCATTCATTCATATAAGATTGTAAACACTGATACTGAATTAATGTGAATGATTTTACTCTTTATGAGGGCACATGACTGTAGGTAAGTGAGACAGTGTAGGTAAGTCTATCAATATCTAGAATGATCTGAGAATGTCTGGCTTTGTCTAAACTTTTATATTTCATTTGCTTAAACTTCTGCATTAATTTGCATCCTTTATAATTTCTATAGTCTTCTGGTGACCTCTTCTCAACAGAATTTGTGGGAAAAATATCTGTTCAAATAGGTAGAGATACATTTACCTTTCTGTTTGGGGAAGTAAGGAGATGATTTGACGAATAAATTACTTTGAATTCAAATAAAGTACAAAAATAACACTCTATCATCCCTGCAGGAAAAATGTAAAATACATTTAAAACCCCATTAGCATTTCATTCGATTTGTAAATAATTTCTTAACAATTCTCCAAATAAAATTCTTTAGAACTTTTATTTTGTATCTTGGTAGTAAACTTCATTTAAAAAATAATTTTTGACTTAAGCCTTTTACTTAATTTCAATCTTAATAGCTCCCATTTCCTTTAACTACTGAGTTATAACATACGTAGTATACCCTGCAGGAACTAAAGCATGCTATTGAATAGTATATTATCTTTTAAAAATATTGTGAACTTATTTGTTAGAAATGGGTGGCAGCAGATAGATGGTCATTTATTTTATTTCATTGTGAAATCTAGAAATGAGGATTATGTGGCCAAATATGGTTTTATTAGAGAAACTTTTTTTTTTTACGTTTTTGACCTTTATTTCTGATCTAGAGAAATTTTTAAAAAGAGACCTTAGTGTATAAAATAAGATACGGTTTTTGATTGAATAAAAGAAATGAAATTCTTATAACATTTTTCAGTACTGTTTAGAATCTGCTGTAGAAAAATCACCTATAGTTAATTGTGATGTACTTACTGTATATAAAGGTTACAATTCAAAACGTATGTATTAATTTTAGAACATTAAGTACTTTTCCAATAGAATAATTGTTACAAATGAATTGAATTCTAAAAGTCTATTTATTATGAGATCAATCATGGGTTAAAAAGTATGCTTTTTGGAAAAGTATGCTTTTTGGAAATTCTTAGTAATAATTCTTTTTATATTTTTAAAAGGAAAATCATTTACAGTATGAATTTGGGGTGCCAGGAGTATATTTGTCCATTTCACCTGTAGCTGCAATACAATATTCAGCTTTTTGCAGGTTAGGAACTCGTGGATTCTATGATAACCTGCTCCCTTCAATCTCATTTTTCATGACATTTAATGAATAATAGTGGCAAAACCAATTCTTTTATTCTTTTATGTTATAATGTTTTGTTTGACATGATTTCCTTAATTAAATGTTGCTGAGCAAAAAAAAAAAAAATTAAGTTAAAAAAATCCCTAACCTATAACTCATAAGAGTAGGGGAGCTTTAGGGATTATCATTCAACCAATTTAACAAAAGGTAGCCCCAAAGTCCCAGGGAAATTAAATCCCTTGCTCAGAAGTAGAACTTAAGGCTCTTTATTTCTGGTTTAGTGTTCCACTCCCTCCATGTCAGTCAACGTATATATTTAGTACTTTGTGTAAAATATTGAAGTTTTATGTAATATGATTGGTTCAGTAAAACATGAGCTATTTCCTATGTTTAGGGAGTTGGGCCTATATCTAAATATTATTCACTGGTATGGTTTAATAACTTTTGTATAATACATACATTAATAATCATAGCTACTTTTTTTGTATGTTGTTTGGACATACAACAATACAAAACAAAAAAAGTTGATAAATGCATATACAAACACACACCAGTTCCATGCCAAGCCATAATCAACTCTGAAGCAAAAGCAAAAATCAGCAAAACAGATCATCTTTACTGAAATTTTTAATTTTCACCATAGATTTTTTTTTTTTAATTAACTGAAGTCCATACTTCATTCACATTTTCTTAGTCTTAACCTAATGTCCTTTTCCTGTTCCGGGATACAGATTACTTGTGCCACATAGACTTTCTTTGCATTGATATTGATTTTTAAAATATTACATTAAAATATTATTTATCTTGGCTCAGCACCTGTGGCTCAAGCACCTAAGGCGCCAGCCACATACACCTGAGCTGGAGGGTTCGAATCCAGCCTAGGCCCGCCAAACAACAATGACGGCTGCAACCAAAAAATAGCTGGGCGTTGTGGCAGGAGAATCGCTTGAACCCAGGAGTTGGAGGTTGCTGTGAGCTCTGAAGCCATGGCACTCTACCCAGGGTGACAGCTTGAGGCTCTGTCTCAAAAGATATATATATATATTATTTATCTTGATTACTGAGATTTTTGGCATCCATTTAGATTTACACCTAAAATGAGTGTCTCCTTGCTTTCTTTAGTCCTGAGTTAGGTGTCCACACACACACACACACACACACACACACACACAGTACTTTAGTTTGCTTTTTGAGAGATATTTATTTAACAGCTCTTATCAAAAAGAAATTTCTTAAATTCTAATTGGGAAGAC
The DNA here is from genome assembly GCA_963574655.1 of Perodicticus potto. Taxonomy (NCBI): domain Eukaryota; kingdom Metazoa; phylum Chordata; class Mammalia; order Primates; family Lorisidae; genus Perodicticus; species Perodicticus potto. The sequence continues at coordinate 20,020 of CAUYRH010140895.1, forward strand.
TGCTAAAATGAGGGGGAAAATGCAATTCTAGTCTGAAATGCAAAGTAGGAGCATATTTCATAAATAACTCGGGTACATTAACTGGTATTTATGGGTGAAGCTGCAAATTTCCGATTGTAAGTATCCAGAGTTCCATAGTGTCCGTATTATCTGGGCTCTCACATCACCCTTCATACCAGCGCAATATAGTGAACGCACAAACCTGACAAGGCAGAAGCCCGAGATAGGCCTGCCCTTTAATCATACCACATCTAGTAGCACTCCACTTTTACTTTTAAGATTATTCTTGAATTCTTATAATAAATAAATGTGAACTTTGCATTTAATCTTCTCCAAAACATCTCATCATTGTGCAGCTTAAATGCAGGATAATTATTTTCAACAGACATTATTTTTCCTGAAATAATTTCTGGCCCCGATGATAACATTTAACACGCAGTGTAATATTTTGATGTTCCCTTGTGCCCCAATGCATTTGGACTTATTACCGAATCATTACTACAAGGCTGGAAGTTTCAATAATTTATAGAAGTCATTACGTCTGGAAGAGTAGTAACTCTGCCAAAGAGGCGACTTAAACGTCCCACATACATCCCATTTTCTTCCGTCTCCTCCACTGAGTTTCTCTTAGACCCATTTTTCTTATGTATAAAAAAAACACAGAGCAATATCTTGAGAAAAATTTTACAAGAAAGACTCTATTTCATCACGTGGTCTTGTTTCTTGTTTTTCTTTTTGCACATCTTGTGCATGATACAATGTAATCATGGAACCACATCCATTATATTATTTGATGATTGCCTTTGATGTCAAGATTGGACTTAGGCCTTCTCTTTGTATGCTCAATGGTTTGAGAGCCTCCTTCTGATTGCTGCTGGCACTACGTTTGCATGGCACAGTACATTTCTGGTTTATAATCTGTGTCTTTCTGAAGCGATGTTCTTAGTAGAAACAATGCTTGTTAAGATCCTTTGCCTAGGCTTGTCTGTTCCGTGCAAAATGCGCAATGTATTTTAGCCTGCACATCTTATTTCCCTCTACTAAATGACTCTGTAAAGAGAGGTATATTTGAGAACACATTTTAAAAATGATACTGAGTTTTACAATAAAGTTTTATGGCTTTGTACCTTTAAAATCTTGTGAGTTCTTTTTCTATTTTTTTTTTATTCTTCTGCTTTGAACGTATGAACTCTCATTTGTTGGCACCGCACCGTGGGTGAGCCAGTTTCTCAAAATTCAGTGAGGGAAGGGTCTCATCTCATGGAGTAGCTACATTCTCTGACTTCATCATAAAGACATGTGAAATGATAAAGGCATATTTAGAAATAAAACATATCACAGGGCTTTTATTTTCAAATAATGGTGTACTCATACACTTCTCCCTCTCTGAACCCAGCTACACTACACTAAGAAAACCAAATCTGTGTTAATTCACAAGGATAAAGAGAACCAGATCCTACAGTGGAAAAAAATCTTCTCACGTACATTGCTGAAGGAAGAAAACAGATGGTAATTGACTTATCAGAACAGAAGAAATTTCCACAAAGCCTCTAAGGGCAGTATCATCACTAAATGAGTCAGTGTGCTCCTGGGAACCTACTTGGGGACACCAGGCTCCACTGAAGGGCAGCATGGCCTGGGGACAGCCACGTTTGTGGAAAGGCTCCACAGCCAGGATCACTCACATCTCTTCCCAAACTTACACCTTGGAGGACACTGGAGCTCTTTTCTCTGGAGAAATGCAGGGACACCAGTTGAAGGCTGAAGTGACAGTCGAAGACACATACGAAAGGCCTCAATTTTAAATGTTAAGGAAAAAAAATATTTAAAAAACATTTTAGGAAAGCCTCAAATTAAAAACCAGATAGGTAAACACTTTGGAGGAAACAAAATTTTGCAAGGAAATCCAAAATAGAAAATAAAATTATGAGATCAATCAAAAAAGTCCATCATCAGCCAGGTGCAGTGCCTCAGCCTGTAATGCTAGCACGCTGGGAAGCCAGAGCGGGGAGATTGCTTGAGCTCACAGGTTCAAGACCAGCCTGAGCTACAGCGAGACTTCACCTCTAAAAATAGCTGGGCATTGTGGCAGCACCTATAGTCCCAGCTACTTGGGAGGCTGAGGCAAGAGAATCACTTGAGCCCAAGAGTTTGAGGTTGCTGTGAGCTATAACACCACAGCACTCTACTAGGGGCAACAAAGTGAGACTCTGTCTCCAAAAAAAAAAGTCCAATATTCCCACAAAAGGAATTCTTAAGAAGTGAAAAGAGACAATGAGAAAATTATCAAAGACATACTGAAGAAAAATTCTTTCTATTATTTGTCAAAAGAACACAACAATCCAGATTAAATGGGTCCACTAAACTCCTGGCTTAATGAATAAAACATCACAACATTTTAAAACACCAGGAAAAAAATAATAATTTTCTTGAGCTTCAAGAGAAAATTAGCTGTTTGTATCCAAAGGAAAGAGCTTCACAATGACTTTGAACATTTTACTGACAACAATCAATAAAAGAAAACCTACCCAGAATAAAAATAATTTTTTAGCTAACAATTTAGTGCCCAGCTAAACCATCAATAATATGTACATGAAGAATATAGACATGGTACATTCCCCAAATATACCTCCCATGCATCCTGTATTAGAGAAAGCTACTGAAGAATAGACTCCATGAAAACAAAGGAATAAACCTAGAAAGATAACTATATTGGCTTTGTCAAGTAGAGGTGCAAACAGAAGAATGAAAAAGAGAATTTTCAGAATGACATTTGTACAGACCATTATTATTAGACCAGGAAGGAGGAGAGCTATAGGAGAGAAGTATTTAAGGAACAAATACAGTTGTTTCTTATATATAATATTCACAAAGTTTATTGAAAGGCATTTAACAGATGTACTGAATGTTGGGGGGAGGAAAAATTCACAAAAACTAAATAGGAGAACAAACAGTAGCCTTACTAATGCCAAGGCAAAACAAAATTTAAATGAGAAAGGGATAATGATCATAGAATACTATTTGGCTAACAGTGAACAGTATTTCATTGATATAATGATATAAATGGTGATTATTGGCTAAGTCAATAGTCATGAAATAAATATATTCAAAGCATTAGGGAAATATGTATGTGATTAGATTCCCTACTGTAACACAAGTCTATAAACAATGTCTCTGTGCAGGAAGTTTATCGAGAAGTATCTTTAGGATCAACAGTTTCCAAGAAGAAAGAATAGTTGGCAAAGGGTAAGAGCTGAATTGTGATGGTGATGTCATCACAGCACAGATCTCTCTTGAGCTGAGTTGGTCCTCCAAAGTGGTACTGCCTTAATTTAAAGGGACCAGGACATTATGTCCCCAGAATGCACAGTCATCAGAGCTACGCAGCTGCAAGGGAGGGGCTATGGACTGGATGGATGTTCATGACCCTCCCAAATTCATGTGTGTGGATGGATGGTCATGACCCTCCCAAATTCATGGGTGTAAGCCCTTCATCTCCCATATTATGGCATTTGTTGGAGGGGCCTTTGGAAGATAACTAGAGTTAGATGTGATCATGATGGGTTAATGCCCTTGCGAAATTTGCTCCCTCTCCCTCAACCATATGAGAACACAGCAAGAAGGTGGCTGTCTGTGGGCCAGGAAGAGAACCCTTACTAGGAACTGAATCTGCCAGCACCTGAATCTTGGGCAGTGAGAAATAAATGTCTGCTATTTAAGCTACGCAGTCTATGGTATAGGAAATAGCTGAAATATTTAGAACTGGCAGAAGGAGGCGGGCATATTTGGGGGGATAAAAGTTGTTTTTGTTATGATCCGTTTACATTGCTTTATTTTAGCTACCTCCCCCTATATCATTGATAAAGTTAACAATTTGAAATTGGAAATTAAACTGCATTCAGTTATAGAAGGAATAATGCCATTTTTGATGGTATATAGTAGGTATGTATATCAATATTTTTTGTTTATTCAATATTTTTTTCTTTTTGAGACAGAGTCTCACTATGTCACCCTCGGTAGAGTGCAGTGGTGTCACAGCTCACAGCAACATCAAACTCTGGGGCTCAAGCAATTCTCTTGCCTCAGCCTCCCAAGTAGCTGGGACTACAGGCGCCCACCACAACATTCGGCTATTTTTTGGTTGTAGTTGTCATTGTTGTTTGGCAGGCCCAGGCTGGATTTGAACCCACCAGCTCTAGTGTATGTGGCTGGTGCCCCAGTCAGTGAGCTACAGGTGCCGAGCATGTTTATTCAATCTTGACAGAGCTTAAAGATTGGTGATAATAATAACCTTAACAAACTAAATAAACTCTTACTGTATGCTAAGCACTGTGCTAAATGAATTTTAAACACTTATGTCCATTTTATTTTATTTTTAATTGATAAATAATTTTATATACACTTATAGGGAACAATGTGATGTTTTGATACATGTTTATTAAATTATGGAATGATGCAACCAAACTAATGAACATATCCTTCACTGCATATTTTTCCTTTTTTGGTGAAAATATTTAAAATCAAATCTCTATACAATTTGAAATACACGTACAAAGATGGAAGGTGCAGAGAAAAGGGAACCCTTGTATCTTGTTGGTGGGTATGTAAATTACTATTGCCATTATGGAAAACGGTAGGGAAATTCCTCAAAAACATAAATGATTTTGCTATATTATCCCCGTTGTTTTCCCTACTAGCCCCGTGAAATGAGTATTATTTCCTCTGTTTTACTAAAACAGAAGCTGGCAGTGAGAGAAGTTGAATTCACTATTCATGGTCAAACACCTTGCAAATGGTAGAACTAGTGTTTGATTTCAGATATGAAACCAGAGTGTAGGTTCTTAATCACTGTGCTTTACCTAAGCATTCCCATCTCTACAGAATCATTGGCTTAAAACAATGTCCACATGCCAGTTATGTGGTGATCCACGATGCTTTCCACTGGGAACAGAGTTTCCTTGCACTTGGATTTTAACCACCATGGAGAAACCATAAGCTGTTTTCCTTAGTGTTCTACTTATTTGCTAGAGATTAACAGTGGTTCAAAAAACATTATGTATCAGGCATTCGCAGAAAGGCTCCATTTTGTCCCAAATATATCAGCTGAGAAGGGGCCATCGGTGGAAGTGAATAGAGCCCTGGAAGCAAGACTGTGTTCTGATCCTCCTTCCAAAACATTCCAACTGTGTTATTTGGGGCAAGTCCTTTAAACATACTGTGCCTCTGAGCTCGCTTTTATAAAGTGAATATAATAATATTCCCTGCCTCACTGAGTCCTCAGGAGGATGCAGTGAATTTAGACAAATAAAGCCTAGCTCTTTGTAGGTGCCCAGTCAGTGTTCGCCATTATTGTTATATTTTAGTCCAAAAAGGCAAGACCGCAATGGATCAAGTGCTCCCAGCCTGCTTCTAGAAAACAAAGCTCCATTATGTCATTTAAATACCAGTAATTTCCAACCTTTCAATTCCTCATCATTTCATTTTCATCTTCTTCTTCCTTTTCAAATACAGAATAAGCATGTCAAATTCAAGCTTTTATCAGGCATTTAATTCAATTACATATTTTCCCTGTGCTTGGTTTCTCCCGCTCTTATCCTCTCCCAAACATCCACAGCAAATAACTTTCTCATTCAGTGATAAGGGAATCAGGTACACCGTCTCCATCCTCGGCTGCCTTAGTTTTGGAAGGAAAAGCAAGATGAATAAATCATACATTGTACGTGTTTACTTTCTTCTGCTGAAGACGGCGACATCTTCATAACCTCTTGAGGCTTATGTCAGTAATGTGTCCCCAAGGTCTAAATGATGATGTTTACACCGTCTGGTATATTAATAAGCTTTCACTTACCATTGCAAAATTTCTATTTGCCGTGCTTAACCCTGTCTTTTCTGCCTAAGGAGACCAGACAGTTAGAGTGGGTTTGTTGCATTTGGCCAGAATAGGTCTGTTTTCTTGGTCTAGCTCACTATTTAGAAGTGGAAATCATGGTTTCCTTGCTTTTGTTCTTCTCAAAATGTCACAGAAGAGCCAGTTGCACTGAGAGTTGGAAATGGCATATAGGGTGGGCGAATCCTGCTGCACACGAGGGCGAGAAACCATTAGAGTAAGTCATACCTGGTGGTGTCGCTTAGCATCTTTCCAGGAAGCTGCAGAATTGATACACTCCTTGGGAATAGGCTAACTGCTTACTGGCTTTACTTTAGTTTCTTAGTTGGAACCGAGGGATGATTTTAAGTTTGGGAAAGAAATGCTTGGGTATGTAGCTGGGGATTATGATCAGATCAGCTCCCAGCTTATCCATTTTAAATCTCCATTTAGCCAAAGCTAAACACATTTTGGATTAGCTGCCTTTGAGGTTATCTTGGTCCCTGCTGCCTTCCATTAGTACTGACTGTACTTTAATTTTTTTTTTTTTTAAATCTAGTGTCGGTTTAGATTGAGGTCTGTGCAGTCAAGGGGGATCTCCTTTCCACGTAGGGAAAGAGATTAAAGATCTGGATCGCAGAACTGTTTATTCAAAGGGATGAATTCTGCTTAAAGCCACATGAATTGATGACTGTCAGCATGATTTAAGTAATGGGACTGCTGACGCAGGGAACCTGAGTCTTTTGTATTAATTGACTAATTGGGTTAACCACTAAAATGGTTTTATGCATTTTTTTTTGGCAGTGTTAATCCTAAATCTGATATGAAATGGGGCTGCTGGGCGGATTTTTTTGAAGCCCAATCTATTGAGTCCTTTGAGGAATTTTGCTTTTTATTTTGTTTTTGCAAATGGAATATATTCAAATGAAGTAGATGGGTAAGAGAAGTGATGAGACTCTTACTATTGATTCTAAGATGATGTGCTTTTTATTTTTTAAAATAATTATTAAAGGTCTTTGTTTATTTTTCAATACTTCTCGATAAATGAACATCTTTAAAAAATACATTTCATACATACACCATGGAATATTATGCAGCCTTAAAGAAAAATGGAGACTTTACCTCTTTCATGTTTTCATGGATGGAGCTGGAACATGTTCTTCTTAGCAAAGTATCTCAAGAATGGAAGAAAAAGTATCCAATATACTCAGCCCTACTATGAAAATAATTTGTAGCTTTCATATGAAGGCTGTAACCCAATTATAGCATTAGAATATGGGGAAAAGGGCTAGGGAGGGGAGGGGAGGGGCGGGGAGGGGAGGGGGGAGGATGGGTGGAAGGAGGGTGATTCGTGGGATCACAACTACGGTGCATCTTAGAAGGGTACAGATGAAACCGACTAAATGCAGAATATAAATGTCTTAACACAATAACTAAGAAAATGCCATGAAGGCTATGTCAACCAGTTTGATGAAAATATTTCAGATTGTATATGAAACCAGCACATTGTACCCCATGATTGCATTAATGTACACAGCTATGATTTAA
>CAUYRH010140897.1:0-35993 GCA_963574655.1 Perodicticus potto
GCAAGAGAATCGCCTAAGCCCAGGAGTTGGAGGTTGCTGTGAGCTGTGAAACCATAGCACTCTACCAAGGGCGATAAAGTGAGACTTTGTCTCTTTAAAAAAAAAAAAAAAGTGTGTGGGAGAGGGGGTATTATGTATGAGACTGTATCTTGTGCTTACTCAGGAGAATGGGCAAAATTAGAGGTCTCATGAGAATCTGTTGTGTTAAATAAAATCTTTCACTTCCTTCTTTGGGTTTAGGAAACCCTGTGGAGGTCTCCGGGACAGCCTGCCCCCTTCCTGAGGACACTGCTCTAGAGGGCAGCAGGAACAGATGCTCCTACTGTGTGACTCTAGCAGAGAGGCCCCTCTGGGCAGCCAGCCTCTGTGAGCACTGCATTCCAGAGAGATCAAAACTACCCCATGGTTTGTAGTGTTTGTTTATTCTATAAAATCCAAGAGATTTGGGGCCATGTTATCTCACAAGAAATGACCATTACCTAGAAATATTATTGATAATAACTAAATATTAATTGAGCACTTACTTAGAACCAAGTACTTTACTTGATGATTTCGTTTTATTCCCAAAACAATTCTATGAGATAGATGTTTTCCTTGTCCCATTTTCCAGAAAAGAAGGTTAAGTGCAGCAGGCCAGGTGCCCCTAGCTGGTGCTTAGTGGAGCAGGGATCTAACCTGTGGCCATTCAGAAGAGATCCAGCCTGGACCCTTGGCTCTTCCTGCATTTCAGTGGTAACTTCCAAGGGTAGGAACAATCAGTCACTGGCAAGTGTCCCTGTCTCTGAACAGGAATGCTGGTGTCCCTGCTTTTAATCTCCCCTCCAACATAGCCTACTCGTTAATACCCAGTGGATCACCTTAAAACTCTTAACTTCATCCCATCACTGCCCTGCTGAGAAATCTTCCTCACTGCCTCAAGAATAAAAAGCTCAATGCCCCAGCTTTCCACACACAGCCATTGCCAATGTCTCCAGGCTTCCTTCTTCTCCTCTGTACAAATTACTTACTCTCTAAAAGACTTGCTGCAAATTCAGTTTACTCTAGCCACAGTTGCTGGGCACCTTCCTCTCACACAGACTGCCCAGCCTCTCTCCACACCAGCCCTGTGGGGACGGTGAAATACGTAGTCAACAGGAGACTTAGCATCTGCTCTCACAGGCCTCAGCAGCAAGGCTTGCTCCTAACCCTCTCTGTGCCTGGAAGCCCCATCCTTTCCTTTTCAGCAAAATGCCACTTGGATGCCCAGGCTCAGCTGGAGTCCTGCCCAGCCACCAATTCCACAGAGCTCTCCCTCCTCCCTAAGGGTTGAGCAGCCTGCAGTGTTCCAGGACACCACCCAACAAGCTTCTACTACCACATTAAATTCAGCAATGGATGGAGAGACCGGCAGTGCCAGGGCTCAACAGGTACTCAGTGAGCCTCTATCCATTCGCCTTTTCCATCTTCTTATATACTCATAAAGGTTTCCTGTTCTGTGACTTTTCACTGTATCTTATTTCTCACATAAATTCTCCATTCCCATCCTCACATAGTCCTGCATTTTGCGTATGTCCAATACTTACTGAAAGAAAAAAACCTTTACACCATCGATTTTAAAGCTCGGGGATTTTATCTCCCTGCCAGATTAACATTTTAGCACAGACCCGTTCACACAATTTTAAAATTGCTTTTCAAAAAAATGCAGGCCACTTTCTTTCAAGAAGGCTCTGAACTTAAAACCTTTCTCAAAACTAAGATAAGACAGCATTCTAAAAAAAAGTGGTGAAAGAAAGAGGAGTCCTTTTGTCCTAAAGGTAAAATAAGCACCTCTTTTCAATGGCAGACTGACCACAGACAGTTGGCTAAATCCAGCAGATCAGCCCGGGCTCATGAAAAACACACCACTGTGCTCAGACAGGGCCTTCGCTATCAAAAAGGGCGCAGTGCTGACGCCCCAGGCAAGAACACAAGAGTCCCTGTTCTGCAGTTGGTGAAGAGAAGGCAGATGGGATGGGCCCTGGACTTTCGGTCCCAGGAACCGGATTTCTCTATTAAACCACACAACAGGCAGCCCGATGCAGACTGCAGGCAGAGATAGTGTGGTAAGAATTCCCAGAAGACCTGCCAAAGAAGAAAACCCTGCCCCAAGGGGGCTGCTTTCAAGACCACCCCCTAAACCAGGTCAATTCAAGAAAGCCAAGTAAAATATGTCACACTCACGGCCACTTTACCTTTGCCCAAAACAACAGAAAGAACAAACAAAGATTTAGGAGTGTGCAGGGCCACCTTAAAAATGCCTGCATGTAAGCACACAACCCCTGAAGTGTTTGTCACTCTAATTAACGGCCTGTCACAAGTGCCAACTTAGGGAAAACTGATATAGTGAGGGTGGAGGAGTGACAGTAGGGGGCACACTGGGAGTGTGCATTAAACAAAGCCCCAGACAAACATCTACCCTTTGACTTGGCAATTCTATTCCTAGGAATTGCCTAAGCAGTAAAGCAAAGATGTGGCCCCAAATACATGTGCATGATCAGTCTTCCCAGAACTTTACATAATATTAAGGCTCTGAAAAAGGATGAATAGGAGATTAAACAAGTAAATGATTACACATCCACAAAACAGAATACAATACAATCACTAAAAATGATAACCTAGAATAAGTGTTCACTAACATGGAAAAGTTGGTGTAAAAAAAATTAAGTTTTTTACCCAAAAAGTTCCTCACACTAAAGGTAGCCCAAAAGCAAGGCAACAACATGATAACATCATTTCCACAAGTTAATTAAAACCTTTTAATGGAAATACCACACTGGGGCAGCAGACAACGCAGTTACCCCATCAATGTCTGTGTCCACTCCCTTCTTTCGCACTCGCAAGAAAGCACAACAGCCCCACGTGGCTATCTAAATCTATTCTTTAAAATAAAATTAAAAATAAGATTCAGCTCCTCAGTCACGCTGGCCACATTTCAAGTACTCAAGAGCCACACGTGACTAGTGACAGCCCAAACTGGACAGCAGATATGGAGTATTTCCAGCATCACAGAAAGCTCTATTAGACAATGTTACCCTGGGCCAAAAAAAAAAAAAAAGTTGGATTGCTTGAGCTCACGAGTTTGAGACCAACCTGAGCAAGAATGAGACCCCCTATCTACTAAAAATGAAAAACTGAGACAAGAGGATCACTTGAGTCCAAGAAGTTGAGGTTGCTGCAACTATGAGGCCATGACACTCTACCAAGGGCAACAAAGTGAGACAAAAAGAAAAAAAAACACAGAGGATTAAATAGGGTGTTAACTAAAAAAGAATGGAGTGCAGCCCAAGTGTCTAGTTAGTGTCCACAACAAGTTACAGAATGGTCCTAAGGAGAGCAACTGTTAAAAGTTCTTAGACTTATTCATCCCCTGTTAATACAGATAGCACTAATAACTTCCAATAAACATGTCTGAAATATACTTCTCTATACAGTGCCCTTTAAAGCTGAAATCCACAAACCTTAGACTTAGTCCAATGATGGTGCCACTATGCAAAGATCTGCACTATTCTTTGTAAATGAATTCAGAGCCAGTTCATTTAAAAAAAACAAAACTCATTTCTTAAGTTTAGATCCAAATTGGAATTTGACAGTTTGATCACTCAACTTATACATACCCCAAAATCATATGTTGATGTTTCCAAAATAAAAGAATTTCATTTATTCTCAAAAGACAAATGATTGCTACCATCTCATCAAGAAAACAATGTGTAACAAGACAAAATGAAATTCTGTATTTCTAGAAAGCCAGTCACCTTACTTTAGAAGCACTTATTATATGCAGATTGGTATCTGTGCATGTATTTATGCATACAGAGATACATAACAGAAAAGAGTAAGTCTGCATTTACTAAACATACCCTAACACAGCATCTTTGTCCTCATGAGCAAAAACCCCAAATCTTTCAGGTTAATTAAAATAAAGAATGCAACCATCACAATAGAAGAGGATTCTCCACCCACTGCGACAACACACAAATCACTTCTATCTGGTTTTATAGTACACTAATAATTGTGTCACTGAATTAGTCTAATCATTTTTAACTTGTTTTGAAATAATTTACAGATAACTGAAGAATTGTAAAAGTAGTTTAGAGAGTTCCACACACCTTTCGCCACCTTTCTTTAAGGTTAACACCTTACACAGGTTTTATAATTTCAAAGCTAAGAAGTTAACATTGGTATATTAACTAAAGACTTTATTTACATATCTAGTCATTTTCCTTTTGCCTAATATACTTAATTGGCAATTTCTAAGCATATAAAAATTAAATAGAGGTAAGAAAGAAGTGACGATCTCAAAATCCAACCAAGCTAACCAAAAACATCTCAACATGTTAATCCAGACAATAACAACACACAAGTAAGGGAGAATTTTAGCTCTGGTTATTTATTCTTCTGGGTTTTTCTTTCTTTCTTTCTTTTTCTTTATGTTCAACATTTTTTTATTTGGTAGTAGCAAACACAAAAACCTCTCCTCGTTGAGTTTGGAAAACAAATCATAGAAGAAATGAAAACTAGGTTCTGCCTGACTTTAAGATACTGAATTTGCAGGCGCCTATAGTCCCAGCTACTCAGGAGGCTGAGGCAAGAGAATCACCTAGGCTCAGGAGTTGGAGGTTGCTGTGAGCTGTGTGACGCCACGGCACTCTACCGAGGGCGATAAAGTAAGACTCTGTCTCTAAAAAAAAAAAAAAAAAAAAAAAAAAAAAATACTGAATTTGCAGTAATAAACAGCAACTACTCCTCTTAAAGACAAATCGTCTTTATACCATGAGGACAACTCAAACATAAAACGTAAATATGTATAAACATTCTCTTCTATAACTGAGTATCTAATTTGTTACTCTTACTTTCTTTCAATTTCAAATGTCCTCCAGGAAAGATAATCTATCTTATGTATACTCCATAAGCCTCACCAGCTCAACAAACATTACCAGCTAAGTTTGAGATAGGACTGATTGGTAAGCACAAAGCCCAGAGATAGGAATCTTTCACCTGCGTTTGGAATTTTCCACCTTCCAAAGTCCAAATGTCCAAGGTTCAACATGATGTAAACTACACTTGTTTAAGTCCACTTATAGTTAAACAAATCCCAACTGGTTAGTTTCAAAAGCATATACAGGGTGGTCTTGGACTTAAGCCAGCACAAGAAGAACTCACATGAGAGAATTTCCACATTTTGACAAGAGCCCAATTCTCATCTTAGAACCATTCCTCTAATTGGATTCATACAGCCATTGCTTTGGCAAAGACTTCAATTTGTAAAAAGACGATGATTTTCAAAATTGTAATAACTGTAAGAAAGGGCTACTAGGCCAAGCTATAAAGAACTCAAATTTCTGAAAAAACACTGAAATAGTAGTTGGAGAAAATGAAGTATAAAAACATACAATTCACACAAGCAAAATGCTTAACATGGCAACGTTCCTAGTAAAGCCAACTTTCACAGAGGACTTTCAATCTCTTTAGAAATATGTGTATTTTGTACTGCTATAAACATGAACTCAAAAAGCATTCAACTGGTGTTATCTGCCCACTGCCACACAGCATTTTTAAATTAAATACATAAGATTACTTTTAACTACAGTAGAACTTCTGTAGAGAGCAAGTGTAACCAACTGGTAACATACGGAGATGGTCAACATAAGGAACTAGGCCTAACCCACATGTGGTTCAGGTCCAGTCTGTGTAAAAACAATTTTTTTTTTTTTTGAGATAAGAGTCTCACTATGTCACCCTCGGTAGAGTGTTGCCACTGCATCACAGCTCACAGTAACTTCTCCAACTCTTGGGCTTAAGTGATTCTCCTACCTCAGCTTCCCAAGTAGCTGGGACTACAGGCACCCACCACAACGCCCGGCTATTTCTTCATTGCAGTTGTCACTGTTTAGCAGGCCTGGCAGGGTTCAAATCCCCCTGCCTCAGTGTATTTGGCTGGCGCCCTAACCACTGAACCATGAGCACCGAGCCCCAGGCTATGAAAATTAGGCTAACTTCATGAAGCAGTCAATGTAGAGAGAAAGTCGACTACAGAGATTCTACTCTAATTTAAAAACATAAGTCTGGGAGCCAGGCACAGTAGCTCATACCTGTAATCCCAGCACTCTGGACAGCCCAGACAGGTGGTATGCCTGAACTCAGGAGTTTGAGACCAGCCTGAGCAAGAGTAAGACCTCATCTCTACTAAAAATAGAAAAAGTAGCAAGGCATTGTGTGGGCACCTATAGTCCCAGCTACTCTGGAGGCTAAAGCAGGAAGATCACTTAAGCCCAAGAGCTTGAGGCTGCTGTGAGCTATGATGCCACAGCACTCTACCAAGGGCAACAAAATAAGACTCTTATCCTGGCTCAGTACCAGTAGCTCAGTGAGTAGGGCTCCAGCCACATACACTGAAGCTGGTAGGTTTGAGCCTGGCCCGGGCCTGCTAAACAACGTCAACTGCAACCAAAAAATAGTCTGGCATTGTGGCAGGTGCCTATAGTCCCAGCTACTTGGGAGGCTGAGGCAAGAGAATCTCTTAAGCCCAAGAGTTGGAGGTTGCTGTGAGATATGATGCCCCAGGACTCTACCGAGGGCAATGTAATGAGACTCTGTCTCAAATGAAATAAAATAAAACATATACCTGGTGGTCAAAAAGCAGCCCTTTTATATATCTAATGATATATGGGATAAACTGATGTAGACTAATGCTATCCTGAAAAACTTAAAAGACAAGAATAACTAAAAAAGAACTTTTGTCAAATCTGAGCACTTCAATCTCACTCCTGCTTGCCTCTTCTCTTAATCAGATAGATGGTAAATTATGGGTGAAAGAACTAAAAGACCAGAAGTCGTATGAAAATAAGATCAAAGGATCCTAAACTACCAAGAACTGCTATAAACACATTCTCATCAAGTAAACTATGATCAAGATCATTCCTTCATCTCTTTGACACCAATTTGAGGATCAGAACACTCAGATCTTTTTGCATTACTGGAATTAGAAGAGAAAATTACATTCTCATCAGAAATACATTTTTAAAAATTTGGAAACACTAATTATCCCCTAACATTGAGAAAGATCACATAAATCTGTCTAAAAATATCACCCTCTCTTCCCTCCTCAGAGCCTACCCTGTCTCTTAATCCTCTAATTTCCAGCCCCTGAAACCACATTCATTCAGTCACCCTGCCTCCTAGGATTCAGGGTCAACTCTGAATCCACTGTTCTCTGTAGCTTCAGGCACAAATTTAATCGCTGCTTCTCTGCTGCTTCTCTCATTCTTTCAACAATGATTTCATACCTACTCAGTGCCAGGCAAGCGGGGAATACAAAGGCTTAAAAGCTTTTGCTATGACTGTACGCTCAGATGTCTGGGTGAGGGGACGGGAGGCAGCACCAGGTTGCTTCTACAACCGATTCCCAAGCCTCCTACCCTACACTCATTTAATTCCCATATCTCCAACATACTAATCTTCCTGAGGCCACTTTGATCAGGAAAATTTACTACCCAAAAACCTGGTGCTCCCCAGCTTGGCATTCAAGGCACTACACTATACAGACCCATTAAGCTGCCTCAGCCCCAACCTTGTCTTGTACTCTTCTCCTGACAAGATGACACTGTCTTTCTGCTCTGAGAAAACGGACTCCGTTCACCAAGACCCAAGTAAACCTCTACGCCTTTCCTACCACCTTCTTTGGCCAAAAATGTTCTCCATGTTCTCCTGTTTCCACCCATCTAAAAGACCCAGGCCCCTAACCTAGCCCTCACTGAAATGATCCCAGATCACCCAGGCCAAAAATCATCTCTTCACCTTGGGCATCTTGTTGCAGACTCACTTTGATTTGATTGTGTGACACCTACTTTGATACAACAAGGTACACAGCACATGCTGCCTTAAAGAATAATGTATACACAGGCTGAGACTCCCTTATCCAAAATGCTCAGGACCAGGCCGGGCATGGTGGCTCATGGCTGTCGTCCTAGCAATGTGGAAGGCCGAGGCAGGAGCACTGCCTAAACTCAGGAGTTCAAGAACAGCCTGAGCAAGAGCGAGACCCTGTCTCAACTAAAAATAGAAAAACAAGCCAGGCATTGTCCTGGGTACCGGTAGTCCCTGGGAGGGTAAGGCAAGAGGATCACTTGAGCCCAAGTATTTTGAGGTTACTGTGAGCTACGATGCCTCAGCACCCAACCCAGGAGGACAGAGTGACACTCTGTCTCAAAAAAAAAAGCCTTAGGACTAGAAGTGTTTTGGATTTTGGACTTTTTTGGATTTTGGAATATTTGCATATACATGAACGTAAAAATATCACTCTCTCTTCCCACCCACCCTTTCTCAAATATCTTGAGAAAAGGACCCAAATCTAAACATGAAATTTATTTATGTTTCACATATACCTTATGCACAGAGCCTGAGGTAATTTATACAGCATTTTTAATAATTTCATGCATGAAACAATGTTTGTATACACTGAATCATCAGACAGCAAAGGTGTCAAGGCATGGAATTTTCCACTTGTGGCATCATATCAGTACTCAAAAAGTTTCAGATTTTGGAGCATTTCAAACTTCAGATTTTCAGATTAGAGATACTCAACCTGTAGTTTTTTTTTGGAGACATAATCTCACTCTGTGGCCCAGGCCAGAGTGCCGTGGCACATGGCATCAACCTAGCTCACAGCAACCTCAAACTCCTAGGTTCATGTGATCCTTCTGCCTCACTCTCCCCAGTATGAGACTACAGGCTCCCACCACAATGCCTGGTTAATTTTTCTATTTTTAGTAGAGATGGGATCGTCTTCTTGTTCAGGCTGGTCTCAAACTCTTAAACTCAAGCAAGCCTCCTACCTAAGCCTCCAGAGTGCTAGGATTATAGACGCAAGCCACAGAGCCTGCCTTTAACTCGTACTTATTTTTACAAGCATAATTTAGCAACCTAGAAATCGGAGGCTGTGTCTTGTATATCTCTGTAATACCTACATAGGTAATACAATCTCATGATGCCCAATGGATACTCAATACATTTGTTTAGAAAAGCAACAAAGACTCCAATGAACAGATTACTAATTCTCAAATCTGTATCACAAATTACTTATATACATCTAAAAAATAACATTCACTATTTTTTAATTTCTGCCTATTAACTACACATCAAAAGTTTCATTCCTTTGGCTCGGCTGCCTATAGTTCAGCAGCTAGGGCACCGGCCACATATACCGGAGCTGGTGGGTTCGAACCTAGCCCGGGCTTGCCAAACAACGACAACTACAACCAAAAAACAGCCAGGCGTTGTGATGAGCGCCTGTAGTCCCAGCTACTTATGAGGCTGAGGCCAGGGAATCGCTTAAGCCCAAGAGTTGAGGGTTGTGAGCTGTGATGCCACAGCACTCTACCAAAGGTGACATAGTGAGATTCTGTCTCAAAAAAAATAAAAAATAAAAATAAAAAGTTTCATTCCTTTGCCTCCAAAAACTGACTTTTAGAAATGAATCCTAAGAAAATGCCCCCAAAGACAAACAAAATAGAAATTATTAATTATCAGTTAAAAAAAAGAAAAAGAAATCTAAAAAGCTAAAATCTAAATCTAAGGATTCAATTCTAATATAAGTGTCATGATTAGCACTGTCACGATTAAATTAATTATGGAACTGATATACCTTGTATTATCTATAGTAATTAACAATCATGTTTTAGAAGATCATTTAGAGGTATTACTTTCAAAATAAGAGAAAAACAAAATTACAAAGTCATATTTACAGCATGGTCCCAAATAGGAAAGAAACATACATCCACATGTATATATAAATACACATATATGAGAGGAAATGAACCAGTGACTAAACAGATAAATAAATACCTGCATTTTGGCAAATTTCTACCACATACATTTGATTTATGACCCACAGACATGTATTTTTAAATTTTAAGCTATACACAGTACATAATCTCATATATATACCATTAAGGTATTCTTGAACATATTTATATTATTATAAAAATACTAGCATAAAATAACAAAAAACAAGCATTGCTTTGAATGATTATAAGTGTTTTTTTCATAAATACTTTCCTAAATTTTCTACAATGAATATATTGCTTCTATAATCAAGTATGAAAACAATAAAAACTGCCTTTAAAAAGTAAAATTTACTTTCTAAATTCCTATTGTCAATTTGGGCCTCATGAAGTACATGTAATATTGTAATCTAGCATCTTAATCAATTTCATTCACATCATGTTTAACACTAAATGACAACACAGATCCACTGAAAATTAAGATTTCAAAATGTGGCAGGCCTTTTAGAAATTCCACTTCCGCTCTGGGAGACCAAGACAGGTGGACTGCCTGAGCTCACAGGTTCGAGACCAGCCTGGGCAAGAGCAAGACCCCATCTCTTAAAAAACATAGCCAGGTGTTGTAGCAGGTGCCTATAGTCCCAGCTACACAGGAGGCAGAGGCAAGAGAACTGCTTAAGCCCAAGAGGTTGAGGTTGCTGTGAGCTATGACGCCACAGCACTCTACCGAGGGTACTAACTGAGACTGTCTCAAAAAAAGAAAAAGAAAAACTGAGTATCCATCCAAAAGAATCCTATGAAGAGACTCAAAGAAATGTCTATATATCCTTGTTCATAACAATAGACAAATGGGGCAAACAACCCAAAGACTATCAACCAATAAATGGATAAATACAATGTAGTCTACCAAAACACAGTCTCAATAAAGGTGGAAATCCTGATATACACAACATGTATGAAATCTGAGGACACTAAGCCAGACACAAACAAATAATATACAAGTCCACTTACATGAAGAATCCAGAGTCGTCAAAATCACAGAGATAAAGTAGAATAGTGGTTGCCAGGGGTGGGAGGGATGGGGAAATGAGGGAGTTATGGTTTAATTTAGTACAGAGTTTCAGTTTAGGAACATGAAAAAATTCTGGAGATGAATGGTCATGATGGTTGCACAACAAAGTGAATGTTCCCTGTAAGTCACTGAGCTGTACACTTAGAAATGGCTAACATGGTAACTTTGGGTGGCGCCCCTAGCTCAGGGGGTATGCCAGCCATATATACCAGGGCTAGTCAGTTAAAACAACAATGACAACTGCAACAACAAAAACAACCGGGCATTATGGCAGGCACCTATAGTCCCAGCTAGTTGGGAAGCGAGGCAAGAGGACAGCTTGAGCCCAAGAGTTTGAGGTTGCTGTGAGCTGTGACGCCACGACACTCTACCCAGGGCGTCTTGAGACTGTCTCCAAAAAAATAAAATAAAATGGTAACTTCGACTTTGTGTATTTTACCACAAAATTCGTTTTTGTGTTTTTTTTGTTTTGTTTTGTTTTGTTTTTGGTAGAGACAGTCTCACCTTATCGCTCTCAGTAGAGTGCCATGGTGTCACACAGCTCACAGCAACCTCCAATTCCTGGGCTTAGGCGATTCTCTTGCCTCAGCCTCCTGAGCAGCTGGGACAAAATTCGTTTTTAAGACAAACAAAAACACAACCATCTACAGAGGAAATGTCTGCACAAGTGCAGCGGCTCTGAGAGTGAAAGGGTCTGACCTAGGAGTCTCAAGCAAACGCCACCTATGTGTTTCAGCTGGATATAAAGGGTAGAGAGCAGGCAGAAAAGAACCTGATGCACACAAATGCATGTGTCAACAGGTGGGACGGGAAGTGGGAGGCAGAACAGCTAGGTAAAAAGTAACTCAGAGGCTATGTAACTCTTGTGTGTGGAGGCATCAGTCTTACTACTAACACAAATGCAATGAAATGCAGGAGAACAGCCCCACAGTTAAGTCAATAAGCCACGTAGGCAAAGCCTGAACCACAGTTGTTCTTTCCATCTGGGAAAAACACCTTATGATCCTCCTGGAAAAAAGGAGGTGGAGGACGGTGCTGGCATAGCGGGGAGCTGCCAGGAGGTCATTTTCCACTCCCTACTTCCCCAATAGCTATCTTAAGATAGCTTTGCATTGCCTCTTGAGTTCCGATGAGGTGTGGGACTTTTGGGGGCATACCTAGCTCCAGACAGCGCCCCCATACAGAAACCCACTCAGCTGCGGCCTAGAGCTGGTAACCTCTGCAGCTGGGGAGACCATGACTCATGCGGTCATCAGCCCCTTTTGTTTCAGGGTCACCCTTGTTGGCCTGTTAGACAAGGCTTGCAGGAAGGTGGTATCTATGTCTAGTCTTCTCTCTGCCTGTCTAAGTAATGAACCACCTAAACCTAAAAGTGGCTTGCTGCATCCCCACAAGTCGAGTCGGTCAATACTGCCTTGACTTGTCTACTGTGTGAGCTAAAAAGGAAGTAGTCACAATCGGCACCACGTTCTCAAGACTGACTACTGCTACAAGTTAAAAGGTAATCTGGACCTGTAAGCAGGATGAGGAAGACTGTTTGTTGCCACAATTAACCTTTCCAACGTCATTTGTTCTCATCAACGGTACAGTCTTCTCTCTCTCCACTGAATTCCCCCAGCCTTGAGAGCAGAGACATGCTCTCATCTACTCTCCTTCATAATTCTTTCCAGCTCTGGGTAGAATGCCTCGTGCACTAGCAGCACTCAATAATATCGCTGACTATCTCATGATCCCACACAATGCTGTTTTGTCCCTGAGCTATGAACAGATAAGCTGATCCTCTTTGATTTCACAGAAGCAGCAAGCAAAATCACTAGTTTAAAAAAAAAAAAAAGGAGACTTGCTTAAGATCACGTGAATTCAAGCATTATGATTAAGTTTGGATGTTACTGTGATGTTATCTAATGGAAAATACTACATCCATATTTCTTAAGGGGGAAAAAAGCACTCTTTTTCCTAACTAGAAGAAAAATGATCTCTAAAAAGCAAATATCCTGCCAGAAATTAAGGCAGCACTCAAGAAATGATGAGGACATATCAATAGAACGTAGCTTGAAAAGGTACCCGTGTGAAGAGGCTCCCCACCAGTCAAATTTCAGACAATCTGAGCAACAAAAAAATAAGAATAGATTATAACTTGTTGAAGGAAATAAGAATCCACGACCCCATACAGATAAACATAAAAATGGTGAGAAAGGAGAGCTCTCCCACACAACAAGATGCCCGCTAAAAAACCATCAGTGGGCACTAAAAGGAGTGAGAAAAAGTTTGATAAGAAATAGGGTATTTATGTAGCCTCAATCTCCCCACAAATTACTTATTCATGACAAAGGGAAAAACGGCAACATTACACTGAAGAAACCTATAACCATTGATCAGAGCCAGCATCGCCAATGCCGGGATAAACAGACAATATGCGCCTCTCGAGATGATGCATTGCTTCTGTGATATTCCTGCTAAAAACGCACAGTCTCAATCTAATCAAGAGAAAACATTGGGCAAACCCAAATTGAAGGATATTTTACAAAACGGCAGACCTGCTCTTTAAAATGCCAAGGTAGATAGGTAGGAAATGTGTAATAGTTGCTAAATGAACACAGTGTTTACTGAGAGTGTCCTAGATGGTAGTTCTGCACCAGGTGATGGGGACAGCACAGTGGGCAAGCCCGGCACAGTCCCTGTCCTTGTGGGATTTATATTCTGGGGTACAGGGAGAAACACACAAGAAATAGGTAAACGAAGATAATTTCAGACTGAGGCAAATGTTGTCTAATAAAAGGCAAAGCGACACAAGTGAGGGCTAGGCCATCCCTGTGGCCTGTTCTGAGGGAAAGACCCCTGACGAGGTGACACAGCATGCCCACGAGCCAGCCCAGGAACAACCTCTGGGGAGAACAAGCAAGACAGAAGGCATGACCTGTGGCAGCATGAGAAACACCAAGGGCCCTGGTGGCCGGAGTCACTGTGGGAAAGGAGAGTTAGGCATCACACAGGGACAAACATGGATGACTTGGGCCTAGGAGTTCGTGCTTTACTCTGACCACAAAAGAAGCCAAGCAGGGGTTATAAACAACAGCAATGGCATGATCCTCTTCGCATCGTTAAGAGGAGAGAGACAGGATTACAAGAAAGAACCGATTAAGGAGAATGGATTGTAGGAAGTAATATTATCCCAGATATCTCTGCAAATGCAAAACACAGTCTCCTTCCTCTGTCAGGGTCTAACCATAAACAGCAGCATCACTGTCAAACCAAACCCACAACAGCAGAGCATCGTGTGAGTAATACGTGAATAGGTCAAGTAGTAGAAGCAGGTTTTCAAAGGTGCATACCCAGCAAATCATGTTGAGATCCACAAAAACACTCCCCCTGTCCCCACCTCCTCCGTCTCCACTACCTGTTCCCAACCTCCTCACCCACACACTGTACCACTAGCTGCCCCAACCCAGGGGTCCACAAAGGCTGTTAACAGAGCTGTCTCCCACATGCCAAGTCCCAGAGACCACTGCACCACTCTCAAGTTCCATTAACCAACAAAGCAACATCTTAAGATGCACAGGCTTAAGTGATTACTAGACATTAATTTGCTTTAATTGTTGCCACCACTGGACTGTTCAAATCTAACTCCAAGAACAAAAATCACAACTACAACTATGCAGTTGGTGAACTGTCTTTAGGTTTTATGGGACTGATCTTCTGACTTATTTACAGAACAAAAAGAAAAGCTGGGTGGCGCCTGTGGCTCAAAGAGTAGGGCTGGCAGGTTCAAACCCAGCCCCAGCCAAAAACTGCAAAAACAAAACAAAAAAGCTCTCAATTTCTATTTTTATAATGTAAAATTTCTTGCAGTGAACTCAGAGTGCGCATCACTTAAAAATGCTATGGAAATAAATAAGCATACAAAAATGTCACTGAAAACATTTTCTGCATCTTTATAATTTATTGAAATCAATTAAAGCCAGAAGCAAAACCCTATGAAAACACTAACTAGGCAGTTTTAGAATATAAATGCTAACTTCATTTCAGGTTCCATAAACTGCTAAAAAAAAAAAAAAAAAACAAACTAAGATGAGAAAGCTGACAGATGTTCATAGCATAAGGACATTTTTTAAAGAGGTGGATAAACCTGGAACTTATAAGAGGCAGAGAGAGAGAAATAATAATTATAATAACCAGTAAGTTTTCCAGTTTGTTATCAAAAGTCTCAAAAATGTTTTTTAAAATTTCCTAATAGGGCTCAGCGCCTGTGGCTAAACGAGCTAAGGCACCAGCCACGTACACCTGAGCTGGCGGGTTCGAATCCAGAACAGGCCACCAAACAACAATGACGGCTGCAACCAAAATATGGCCGGGCGTTGTGGCGGGCGCCTGTAGTCCCAGCTACTCGGGAGGCAGAGGCAAGAGACTCGCTTGAGCCCAGGAATTGGAGGTTGCTGTGAGCTGTGATGCCACGGCACTCTGTCCAGGGTGACAGCTTGAGGCTCTGTCTCAAAAAAAAAAAAACTATAAATTTATATTATTTATATAAAATAAAAATTTATATTATTAATAGAAATTTATATTATTTCTTAATATAAATAACCTTACCCTCAACTAAGGTTCCTCTTTTCAAAAGTGTCCCCAATTTTAGTTTTACCCAAACTAATTCATTTTAGCTCTTTTTCATTTGGGAATCCATTAGGAAAAATCAGGTCTGGATCTTAACAATATGTGTTTGAGAAAATTATTTGCAAGTACTCTCCTCTGAAATTTGCTGACCCAATCATTCACTAACTCCCAACCCTATCCCCTGTAGCCACCCCAAGGCACACAGGAGTGGGTGCAGTCACATCTATCCCCAACCCCAATTCTGAACTTGCCACCACTGAGTGGACACCTGTTACAGGGGAGCCATCCCATTAGCTGGGTTGAGTAAACTTAATCTTTTGTCTGGAAACACTGGGATCGGCTCAGTCTTTTGTGGTCTTAGAACCAAGAACATTGGGGTGGCCACTTCCCACCATGGATACACAAATAAAGAAAGCTATTATATGAAGAATAAAGATTTACAGAGAAATAAATTGAGACATAGTGAAAGATAAGACAAAGTGACAAAATAATACTAAGACACTAAAGGAGATAGCTGTCGCAGTGCCTACAGACTCCAACTCCGTATAAGACTGTTATGCTCCTTACCCTTGATCTCCACAAAACATCCTCAGATACAGTAACTCTTTTCTCCCCCACACCCCATCCATTTTGCTGGATTTCTGTTACTGATGACCAACAGAATCTCAATCAATGCTTGTCACAGGCAGCTCTAAGATGACCCCAATACATCTTCTGGTGTTCACACTCTTGCATAACCATCCTTGCGAGGACCTCAGTGACTTGAATGGACCTTGGTGACTTGACTCTAATCAATGGCTGTGATGGGACATCATTTCTGAGCATAAGTTACAAAAAGACTATGACTTCCACTTTGCAAGTCTTCCACTCTTCCTCTCTCTCAATCACTTGGTCTGGAGGAAGCCCGTTGCCTTGCTGTGCGAGGCTCTACAGAGAAGGCCCACGAGGAGAGGAAGTGATGTGCAAAGCCAGCAGTCAGTGTGCACGGACGGCCAAACAGCT
The DNA here is from genome assembly GCA_963574655.1 of Perodicticus potto. NCBI lineage: Eukaryota > Metazoa > Chordata > Mammalia > Primates > Lorisidae > Perodicticus > Perodicticus potto. The sequence continues at coordinate 16,480 of CAUYRH010140897.1, forward strand.
ACGTGAGTGAGTAGGAAGTGGTCTCACCGAGTGGAGCCTTGTAATGACTACAGCCTCAGCTGACAGCTTGACTGTCATCTCAGGAGACACCATAAGCCAGAGCCCTAACCCACAAAAACTGAGAGGTGATAAATGAGATTGTTCTAACCTAGACAATGGTGGGGTAATTTATTACTCAGCTTGACAACAAATACAATTCTCTAAGACGTAATTCTTACTCAGGTTGACATCACATTAAAAAATAACATTCAGATAGGTCAATTTCTTTTCAGAAAAATTCAACTTTGCTATGAAAACTGGTTTAAAAGGGGCACAGTGTGTTGCAGCAAAAGGCTCAGACCCCAATATTAGAAGAAGCGCTCTTAGAGTGAGAACTGCCACGAACTAGCTGTTCGCTGAGGGGCAGCTCCTCTGAGCAGCTCAGCTCTTACCTGTAAAATGAGAATCTTTATGGTCCTCGATGGCACAAATATCCTATGATTCTACAAAGGCTGGCTTCTCATACTCCACAAATAGTATATCCTTTTCACAGTTCTAAAGACATCTATTCTGTCTTGTGTGCTAAAACTGTGAGTGATTATTTTCCAGAATTTAGAATACACAAAAAATATAAACAAAACTGTTCCCCAGTGCTCATCCGTCATTATGAAATCTCTCTTCCAACAAATGACCTCTTAAAGATCACCATTCATTAAAGATGTTGGGGAGTAAGCCACCATCAAGTTTAGCTGAACTACCTACTAACTTCAGGGCGAACACCTATCCAATCCACCCAGATCTTTCCAAAGCAGATTCCCTTTTGCCTGCAGCAACCTTTCCTGCCTCTGCCCCAACCCCACCCCCTTCATCCTACTACATGCCCACCACCCGGGCCATTTCTTGGTCTCCCTTTTACCTCCATACCTGGTATTGCAGTATTGTAATCACTTACTTGCATCTGTCTTCCCTAATGGATTATGAGGTTCTTTTTTTTTTTGAGACAGAGCCTCAAGCTGTTGTCCTGGGCAGAATGCTGTGGCATCACAGCTCACAGCAACTTCCAACTCCTGGGCTCAAGCAATTCTCCTGCCTCCACCTCCCAAGTAGCCGGGACTACAGGAGCCCACCACAACACCCGGCTATTTTTTGGTTGCAGCTGTCGTTGTTTGGCGGGCCTGGGCTGGATTCGAACCCGCCAGCTCAAGTGAATGTGGCTGGCGCCTGAGCTGTCTGAGCCACAGGTGCCAAACTGGATCATGAGGTTCTTAAGGGCAAGGTCCAAGTAATACTGTTCTTTGTATTCCCAGAACCTAGTAGGAAGCTTGAAACTAAGAACTTGGACTGCCCAGTTTGTTGACTTACTGAGGAGTACAGAACTCCCATGGGGCATCAAATTCTCATACATCTAGAAAATCTCCTCCTCCTCAGAGCTACGCAATCTGTGAACCACCTACAAGGGCCATGGCTGTAGGCCAAGCCATCAGAGGCAATGCTAATTCCCCAGCCAACACTTGCCTATAGAATTCCATCTTCTCTCCAACAACTTCTCTGTGGTTGAAGAGAACACATTCTAGAAATACTTCTAGGGAATGCGGCCATGTGCTACAAACATTGGTTTAAAAGGACAATAATGGAACTCCACTAACTTCTCAGCTGTCTAGTTTCTTACAGTACTAGCATATGCTTACACAACCTCTTATCTGTAGCAAGAATTTCAAACTGAACAGTCACCACTTTTGAACACTGAAAAAATATTTTAAAATATAGCTTTGCAACAGTTCTTCGGCCACAGTCACTCCACACAGTGACCCCACCATCAACATTAACAGTCATTTTCAAATTGAAAAAATTAACAAGACACATGCAGTTTAGATAAAGATATTAATGAAATAATGCAACTGAACTGAAGGCTAAACATCATATACCAATCATCATAAAATACTTGAAAACCAAATTAGTCACATATTCAGAAGTAAACATTGGCTAACTTAGATCTCAGTGACTGCTTCCACCACAAAATGGACAAATTGGACCGTGAAACTGTGCAACGAAAAACAGTTCCACAGATTATTAGGCTGAAGGCACTGCGATGCAGCATGGGCTTTAAGAGAATATGATTTCAGACTTATTTATGAAATTATCTACAAAAAGGATGTTAACTTAAGGAGGTGATCAGCATAGGGAGGTGGTCAACTATTGAGGTTCTATTGTATTTTCATTTTGTACAAAGAGACTTTGCATTTGAAAAACAGCTGAAAGAACTAAAGACCATATAATAGAATTCATAGACCAGACATGCACTACACGTACACACCAGTACATGTAGACCTAGTTCCTCATGTTGACTGCCTTCGACATTTACCAATTTGCTGCAGTCCCTTGGGTGGACAACTTACAGACATTCTATTGTATTTAACCTCAGCAAGGCTAGACATTCCCTGAGAGACCTCTTATTTTATGGAATAAGGCATACACTGGGCTTATTTAAACTTCAGATTCACTCCAAAAATAATACTTAAGATCACTTGTGAGGACCTCAGAATACAAAAAGAATACAAAGTAACCAAAGTCTGGTGGCTTCCACATGGCCTAACTTGATCTAAAGAGTTCATTTTCCATGTCACTTCCACGTGCGCCACATCAAGGACAGGTTTGTTCTCTTAACTACAAACAACATCCCTAATTGGTTCTGCACATGGTGACAGCCCCGACCGTCAGAGCATCCTTCCCTTCTTTTTTCTACTAGGGATCTTTTGATCCCATAGTAATGGCCCAGCCAACCCAGTCTCCCTCTGGGCTCTGTAATAGCAGGGCTGAAAAGCACCTCTTTAATGAATAGCTATTCTTTCATAATAACAACTCTCCTAACAAATGGTAGGTGCTATACGGGCCGGGGGAAGGAGACCGGGGTTGACTAAACTCTTTCAACCACAAGCTTTGGGAAAATATCTTTGACTTTAGGGATCACTTCTACTATCTACTTATAAACATGCTTACTTCTAAGAGACCGACACACATTCAGTTCAAATATTCTTAGAGACGATGTTTAATTGTCATGAATACTCTATCACCACATTCTTAGAAGGTTCCTTTATCTAGGCAATCTGCTAATCAAGACTCTATTTCAAAACCCAAAACAAAACAAAAATGACTCTAGGCTCGGCGCCTGTAGCTCAACGGCCTAACGCACCAGCCACGTACACCTGAGCTGGCGGGTTTGAATCCAGCCCAGGCCCCCCAACAACAATGACAGCTGCAACCAAAAAAAAATGGCCGGGCATTGTGGTAGGAGCCTGTAGTCCCAGCTACTTGGGAGACGGAGGCAGGAGACTCACTTGAGCCCAGGAATTGGAGGTTGCTGTGAGCTGTGATGCCACAGCACTCTATCCAGGGTGACAGCTTGAGGCTCTGTCTCAAAAAAAAAAAAGACTCTATTTCAAGAAACCCACACTGCCATTTCCTCAATCCAGCCAGTAAAGAAATTGACTCTCAAAATAATTTACATAGGATCACCTCTCTCTCCTCAACAGTGTAACACTTCATCACAACAGGGGCTTTTTCCCCTCCCTATAAGTTTTCTACTAAATAAGTCCTTGAGTACCAGATCCTTGAATCAAATATCTTTTCTACTCAGCACCTGCCTCAGGAGATTAGGTCATCATAGTGCAGTTCATGAGATTTCAAATGGTCCACAAAAATACAAACTGCACTCAGCACTCAAATCAAGCTAAAGCTACAAACTGTCAGAAAATGTAGGCAGATGAGAGTTTTACAAACTCCTGTCATATCATTTATGAATTCCTCATCATAACAAACTCTACAAAGTCAGTCCACTGCATTAATAAAATATGAAGCATACATAGACACAGAACTGATATTAGAAGGGAAATAAAAAATAAAACTGCTAGCTAAAAGAAGAAAAATGTACTACCCTTTCAGTATGATAAACTACAGCAAAAGGAAAAAAGAAAAATGTGTAAGGGGAAAGCATTAAGTGAATTATGAATCTGAGTTAAAGAAATTACACAACTTCCAAGCACACACAGAAAATTATCCCATCATCCAATGTGAGATCAAGGTCTTTTCTGTCAAAACTACCACTTAGAACATAAAGGTCTAAAGTTAAAACAATGCAGCCCTCTGCAAAGCTGGAGGAGTAAGGATAGAGCATCACTCACATCAAAAGATGAAGTTAATGGAGCTGTGAACCTAGAGTCTGTGAAATCCTCCCTAAAGCCTTGTATGTGTGAAAGTGACAAAAGCAAAGAAAGCAGAACCACTGAGAAATTACCAAGTTTCTCCTTCACCTTGACTCCTAGAGCCTGTAGCGCCATGATTCTCAAGCAGAATAGACAAGTTGCCCTTTCATGGGGAAATTTCACTTGGCAACATCTGGAGACATTTTTTACAGTCATGACTTGAGGTGCCAGTGCTGCTCCTGCTTCTGGCATCTAGTGGGTAGAGGTGGATGCCACTGAACACCCTAGAATCAACAGGAAGCCCCCAGCACCTCCAACAAAGAATTATCCCACCCAAAATACCAGCAATACTGAGGCTGAGAAACCCTGTGGTAGCTTTCTGAAAAATTTCTGCTTGTCCAAAGTATCCCTGAATTTCACACAAAGAAGCCAGCCTCAGCAAATGATTAATCAAGACAGAAAATCATTTATGAAAATCAGCTTGGACAACAGAACACTAAAAACTTACACACTTTCCTTCTCTGGCAGATACCCATACTCTAGTATCAACACCATGTTTGAAATCATGTTAAAGCCAGATACAGATGACAGGGGAAAGTAGTCATTCTAGGCCTTGACTATCACCCTTCCACATCCAAAGTAAAGACACAGATGTAGGCTGAGGACCCAGAAGAGCGGGTGGCAAGGACAAGGGCATCCTGTGTCCAAAAAGCTCACTCAGCTCCACGAAGTCTTCGCCTCTCTGATTTTCACTTGGCCAAGCATTCCTTCTTTCTTGCCTTGTACAATCATCCCACATTGACGATATCTATAGACAACTGGTTCCACAACCAATTGATCCTTAGAGTCTGACAGTCAGTCTGTGCCACTGCCGCAGTGCTGCAGAACCCATATGCCAAAAGGCAGCCCTCTGTTATTTTCAGGTTTCACATACCAAGTACACTGTATGCTCAAGCTGGTTTAGTTGGAAAAAATCTGCATCTAAGTGGGTAAGTTCAAAACCACGTTGTTCAAGAGTCAACCATTCTCCTGTCTCAATGCTGTCTTATAAAATATCCTGGACACAAGAATAAGTTTCATTTTCAAAAGACCAACTAAAGCGTCAACAAATATTCCTCACATAATATAAGTTTAGTGAGAGAAGAAAATTTCATCCAGATATCCAGAGTCTCCTGGTTTCATGTCAGACGCCTACTGGCCTCTCCCCAACAAACCATTGTCTTCATTCTGAAAATCACTGCCAGGCTGGCTATCCAGTGCAGGTCATTCTCACCTGCGAAGGCCCCAAACATCTAAGAACTCTCTGTCTACTTCTGGCTGCCTACTTCTGTCATCTCGAGTCCTTGCTTGCTGTCTTACACTCAGGGCCTCCCTGACTCGTGCCACCTTCGCAATGCTGCCATCGCAGCCCTCCTCACATCTTTGTCCATACCCTCCACATCCAATACCCAGACCTGCAAAAGCTTCATAACATTAGTTTCCAAGTAGTATCCTCCACTTCCAACAGAAGAAAATTGTACAGCCAAATGTGCTTGCAGCACATGCAAGGTACTTAAGATATGTGGTCTATCGGAACCAGTAATCTTCCACAGAAGCAAATGTTTTACAAAGCAAGAGCAAGTTTTCACCCTTAGATTTATCCTTGCATGGTCAATACCCAAAGTCATCTTTTCTGAATACCAGCTTTGCAAGGCTTCCTCCAGACTTCCTACCATAAAATAGAAGAAATAGAAACTCAGACACTGATTTATCTTACAGAATTCTGAGTCAAACATACACTAACACTAAAGTGAGGAAACTGTTATCTCTTCAGTAACATCAACTTTGGCTTTCAGAAAACTAAGCCATCTCCAATGCTATATAAACCGTTTACCAACACTTTTCAAGCAAAGCAGCAACAAACACTCCACATTAAAATAACAGTCCATCACTTACTTACACTTAGCTTGTGGGGAAAAAAGGCTGTGGAAAAATAAGTATACCCACAGAAACTGATAAAAGTAAAAAAATCACCGTAACTGATTAATAAATTTCTAAGTTTGAAATATGAAACTGGATTAAACATAGCATAACTTCTTTTTTACCCTACACTTTGGCAGGGTACACAGACAGGCAGGGAGCCCTTAAAACCCAGACTTTTTATTTATTTACTTTCTTTTGAGACAGAGTCTCAAGCTGTTGCCCTGTGTAGAGTGCGATGACATCACAACTCACAGCAACCTCTAACTCCTAGGCTCAAGCGATCCTCTGGCCTCAGTCTTTTTAATTTTAGTGGAGACAGGGTCTCGCCCTTGCTCAGGCTGGTCTCGAATTCATGAGCTCAAAATATCCACCTGCCTCAGCCTACCAGAGTGCAAGGACTACAGGCGTGAGCCACCTCGCCCAGCCTAAAATTTAGACTTTTAAGCAACTATACAAAGTCTAGGTAGGCATCTAAAAACTTATTATAAGAACCAGACATAATTTAAAGCATAATTATGATTACACTAACTGGAATAGCAATAATCAATTAAAATCCTGAAAGTCATTAAAATCCTGATTGCATAATAATTAATTGACAGAATTCTGAATTTAGAGTGAAATCTTTTCTTGAGAAGCAAAAAATAGCCTCTTATCCTATCTATCCATGTACTAAATTTACTGTTAAATTTGCAGTATGAGTTTACTAAATATAAACAAAATAGCTTTAATACTTCTCTTTTTCCTTTTTGCCCTAGAACAGAAGTGTCCAGCCAAAGGAAAAAAAAAAAAACTTGCTTCTAAAATGTCTTAAGCAATACATTCACAGTTTTGAAACATATAGTGCAGTGTATTTCCTATTCATGCTTCACAGTCAGGAGGTCTATAATAAGAGGTCTATAATCAGAGGTGTCCAAAATAGAAATGACTTGCATTTCGCCACCCAACTAGATTTCTGCAAGTCTCGCAAAGCAAACCGGCACAGATGTAACTGCAGTTGCTAACAATTCTCTTTACTGTGCCCCAGCTGTATTTCTCTCAGTACCAGGAGCCAGCTGACATGTCTACAGATGCTGGTACATCTCAGCTGAGCAAGCCACTCCCATCCATCCAATGAAGCACCATTATATATCCCAAATAGGGAATAAAGAGCACAAAATAAGGAACCAGGAATTAAACTTATATATACTAAATAATGGGTCTATAGAGTAATGGAACTGGCTCGAAATAAGATGGGTTTCAGTTTGCTGTTTTTTGTTTTTTAAAGAGATAGGGTCTATCTGGGCTCAAGCAATCCTGCCTCAGCTTCCCAAGTGGCCAGGACTACAGGCTGCAGCACGTTGAAATAATTTTTAATGAAAGTTGTATAACCAGTCCAGGCTCAATGGCTCACACTTGTAATCCTAGCACACTAGAAGGCTGAGGTAGGAGGATCACTTGAGGCCAGGAGTTCAAGATCAGCTTGAGCAAGAACCACATCCCATCTCTACTAAAGATACAAAAAATTAACCAGGCACTGTGGGGAGTGCCTATAGTCCCAGATAACTGGGGAGACTGAAGCAGGAAGATGGCTTGGAGCTAGAAATTTGAGGTTGCTATGAGCTATGCTGATGTGACTGCACTCTAGACTGGGCCACAGAGTTAAAAAGATGAAAAAAATGAAAAGAAAGAAAGCAGTATAACTCCAGGAGTCTAAACACTTAACCCAGGAAATAGTGGTAATTGCCCAAACATATTAGAACTTCTTTTATGAAACTGCCTTTCAGACCATTTTTTAAGCTATACTAAAAAAACAACAAAGTTTCTTTACAAACTCTCACGTATAGAAGGGTGATACTCTAAAAAAGGGGAGGGAAAAAGATTTCAAGGTTTTCCATTTCTGTATTTAAAAAGCAACCTCCGCCATGGGCAGCACCTGTGACTCAGTAAGTAGGGAACCGGCCCTATATACCGAGGGTGGCAGGTTCAAACCCAGCCCTGGCCAAACTGCAACACAAAAAATAGCCAGGTGTTGTGGTGGGCACCTGTAGTCCCAGCTACTCGGGAGGCTGAGGCAAGAGAATCACCTAAGCCCAGGAATTGGAGGTAGCTGTAAGCGGAATTGGAAGTTGCTGTGAGCTGTGACGCCACAGTACTCTACCAAAGGCAATAAAGTGAGACTCTGTCTCTAAAAAAAAAAAAGCAACCTCCCCAACAAGGTGGCAGAGTAGCTAACAGGGTAGCAGTTTGGAGCTGACCAACCCCTGAGATGACCCTCTCTTGTCAGAGTCACCAAGAGACATTCCAGGCAAAACCTCACTGGTCTGTGGGGCCTGCGGGATCTGTGTGCTGCCAAACTGACATGCTCAACTTCTGCTTTAGCAGATCCTTCTGTCCAGGCTAGCGGACAGCAAAGGAAGCCCCCAAGAAAGTAAGGAAGAGAACCATAGCAGAAGCTCCAAGCAGCACAAGAAGCTAATTAGGGAAGAAGAAAAGAGGCTGGACAGCTTCCCATCTCCCTCAACTGTGGCTCTAGCCAGTTAAGTGTCTTTCCTAAAGAACAAACACAAACAGCCCCCATAACCTTCTTGGACTGCTTGAGCTTATTTTTTTCAGTCCACCAACTCTCCTTTACTGAAAGCAGTATTTTAGCATAATAAAGCACATTTACTTATGCCTCAAAACCCTTTCCTTTGAAGAATTAAAAAAAAAAAAAAGCCCTGGCTTCAGCTTCCATCTAAGGGTGTATGCTGGAATGCCCGGGAATGTGGCTTCCCTGACAGTCAGGAGACTGCCTGGGTGGCCTCCACTTTCCCCAGGAGTCAAGGAAAGCTTTTTCAAATATTTATTCCACTGATGCTACATGGTATCACATTGAGATTTTGGAAAGATGTAACCAAGAAGAGCAATGAATGCTAGAGAAAGTAGTACTTCTACTCCAAATTCTACAGCCAGCAAGCTTCCCACTCAAAGGTCATACAGCTCTATATAACTTTGGGTTATCCTGCTCTAAATTCCAGTTCTGCTTCAGGACTGCCTTAAATCCTGCACTGGTATCTTTGTTAGGATGAGCCCCACAGGCTTCTAGCTTCTCTGGCTATGGACAGTCCAAAAGCAACTGGAACACACTTCACATTTAATATAAGAAAATCATTACAAGTGCCACGTTCCTAACAGCATTATGTTCATCTAGTAGCTTTTGGTTTATTGAACATTGTGGCCTCATTTTGATCCTTACAGAGGCACTTCAGCGTGGAAGTCAAGGCAGTATTTTTTTTTTTTTTCGTAGAGACAGAGTCTCATTTTATCGCCCTCGGTAGAGTGCGTGGCATCACACAGCTCACACCAACCTCCAACTCCTGGGCTTAGGCGATTCTCTTGCCTCAGCCTCCCGAGTAGCTGGGACTATAGGCGTCTGCCACAACGCCTGGCTATTTTTCTGTTTTGCAGTTCAGCAGAGGCCGGGTTTGAACTGGCCAACTTTGGTATATGGGGCTGGTGCCCTACTTGATTAGCCACACGTGCCGCCCAAGGCAGTATTTTTAAGAACTTTCTTTAAGCAAAAAAGGAAAGTGAGCCTCATTAGGGCAGAGGCCCCACAGCAACAGCGGAGCCAGAGGAGCTGCATCTGGAATGCAGGTCTTCTAGTTACCAGGCTCCTGCTCTCTGCCCTCTGCCACACTTCACAAGCGCTAGAAGCACACATTATAAAGCTCCTAAGAGGAGCCCTTTCTCAATTTACCCTCTCCGAGCCTAGGCTAGAATAATGCTGGTCTCAGAGCAGAGAAGAAATGGCCTCCTGACCAAGACTCCAAACAACAAACCACTCAATATTTAAAGACGACGAGAAATGCTACAGCGAAAAGTGAACTCTCTCCTGCTCCCAACTACAAATGAAAGATGAGACTGAACGCAGGAGACAGCTCACATCAGCTGCCATTACTGGGACTTACCCTCCTTGCCCCAGCGTTGAATCATGAACAGGTACCTGCCACAAAACCTGGCTATTTTTTGTTGCAGTTTGACGGGGCCCAGGTTCGAACCCACAACCCTCGGTATATGGGGCAAGCGCCCTACCCACTGAGCCACAGCCATGCCCTTCTTCCTGTTTTTTCCTGTTTCCTTCTTTCAGAGGATTCGGACTCTGAAGTATGACAAGTATGAGATTGTCAATAGCCTCTCATAAAAAATACCAAACACTGTTTCCTTAAAGTATGTGCAACATGACACACTTGGAGCTAAATCTCCAACTCTGTGACTAAATCAAAATTTCAAAGCCAATCAAATATCGTCCTTATCAGTAAATTTTTTTCTTTTTGGTTCTGTTCCCCTTCCTGGCTAGAAATAAATTTAATCTTTGCATTAATTTCAACTAGCCAGAAACATAAAAGCAAGACAATCAGCTTTGTAGAAGAGAGTGAGAGAATCCACCAATCCACACAATTACTTAATCTTCACTCTTCTTAAAAAAACAGGAAGAAGGGCATGGCTGTGGCTCAGTGGGTAGGGCGCTGGCCCCATATACGGAGGGTTGTGGGTTCGAACCTGACCCCCGCCAAACCGCAACAAAAAAATAGCCAAGTTTTGTGGCGGGTACCTGTAGTCCCAGCTTCTGGGGAGGCTGAGGCAAGAGAATCGCCAAGATCTGGAGGTTGCTGTGAGCTGTGATGCCACAGCACTCTACCGAGGGCAATAAAGTGAGACTCTGTCTCTAAAAAAAAAGCAGGAAGAAAAGTAAAAGTCCTAATCACAAAGTATTTCTAGGGTAAAGTACACAGGCAATGACTATGAATCTCTTAAAACAAAGTAGGCTGGACCAGGCACCAGGAGGCTGTGATTCTAGACACGGATATTCCCTAATTAGCTGTCACAGGGGAGCTGAGGCATGGAGGTTAGTGACAGCAGATTGAATTCCAACTGACACTAACAAGCTGTGGCACCTTCAGCAGATTTCTTAACTTTTAAGGCTCAATTTCTCTGCCTGTAGAATGGGGAGAACAAGATGAAGACTAAGAAAGATAACACAGGCCAAGTAATTAGCGCAGTTCTCAGTCCAAAGCTAACACAGTAAATGCTTCTACCATTATCCATAATCGGCATGAGCTGAGCAAGAGAATGCACCTCTCTGAAATTCAGTCTTCCAATCTGCAAAATGAGGGTGTAGGAGCAAACGACACCCTGATTTTAAATGAGAGGAAAATAGGAAAAGTTAATAGAGATAGGTCACAGAGCCATCATCAGCGCTGTGGAGAATGGCTGTCCTGGCAAATCTTTCAACTGAACCTCTCCACACAGCTAATTAACACAAAGTCAGTCCACGCTGGGTCAGAGGTCTTCACACACCTTAAGGGCAACAAGGCTAATAAATCTTAGCCTGGAGAGAAAGCCCGCAGGTAGGGTTTTGCCCACCAGGGCTAGTACTGTTAATGTAGGACTAAGACTCAAGAAACAGCACCAAAAACATGACATTAAATAGGTTATAGATACTCAAAGAAACCAAGAGTAATGATGTAAGCTCGTAGTACGAGAGGTACTTGGACTTTAAATTACTCCAGGTCTCCCTACCCTTTTAACAGCAAGGATGTTTTTTCTGATTATCCCTCTGGTGCTCAGGATGACCTCCAAGTTGTAGACTTAGCTGTAACTCTGGCTCTAGAGAATTCAAATACTATTGCAGGGTGTCCAAGCATGCTGATTTTGTGAAGACTTTTACTACTTACCTGTGGTGTCAGATATCATGAAAAGTATACAGGGATCCTTTTTTATTTTCTTGCTGATCAGCTGTTGTTAGTGTTTCTGTACTTAAAACGTGGTGGTAGAGGAAAAAAAGGTTGGACACCCCTAGTTCACTGCATATCCTATAAAACATTTCATGTTTAATAAAGAAAAATCAACAGGAAAGTGATTATGTTTGTAACTGCCTATGTGCCTCTAGTACTTTTTGGTTAATTAAGTAGGTAATTTGAGCCTCATTTTGATCCTTAAGGAGATAAGGCCATAGCTAAAGTCTTTCGATGAAAGAGACAAGCAAAAATCACTAAACACAATACAATGTTAAATACATTTCCTTTAGTCGGGGCTTCCTTTTGGTTTAAGTCATTTTTTTTTTATTTCATTATGCTTTAAAACCTTTCTTAAGTTTCATTTTTCAGGACTTCACCCTATCTGCTACCTCTCAGGTTCAAATACAAAGTCAAAAAGTTCAACCAAATGAACTTTCAGCCAATTTCCTTTCGTTGTACAAATTCCCTTCATTCTCTCCTTCCCTCCTGCTTCCCTTCACTTAATAAATACACATGATGTTGTTCTTACTCAGATGTCCTTAAACGGCTAGCTTCAGTCAACACATTCATTCAACAAATATTTATAGGGTATCTTCAAAGAATCAGACACTATTCTAGGCACTTGGGTTACATCAGTGAACAAAACAAAAAATATCTTATTGGAATTTACATGCTAGTAGGTGGAAGGAGTTATTATTACATACCTGTACGGGCATTATGAGGTGCTGTGGAATAAAAACAGTAGCTCAGAGACTGTACACTAGGAATGCAGGGTGGCAGGAGGGTTCTTAAATCAATGACTGGGAAAGCCTCCCTGAAAAGATGAGACTTTTACCAAGACCAGAGGCAGAGGGAGTTAGCCTAGAAGACACACTGAGAACATTTCGGGCAGATGGATAGCGCTAAGACCCTGGGGTGGGTCTATGTCTGGCATGTTCCAAAAAGAGCAGGGGAGGAGGGCAGAGTGGCTGGAATGAACAAGCAAATCTGTGAGTTGAGGAGGGCAGGCAAAACACAAAGGGCCCTGGAGTCCACTGTGAGCAAATGCCTATTGTTCAATGTGCAGTGAGGAGCTGCAGCAATTTTTGAGAGGAAGAAAGATGTGTTAAAAGTTTTTTAAAGGATCTCAGCCTTGGCTGCTGTGTTGAGAACAGGCTAGAGCAGGCAAGGGTGAAAGCTGAGAGACCAGGTGGGCTGGGAGAGATGACAGCTGCTTAGATCTTCAGAAGAGCAGCAGGAGAGGTTTTGAGAGTGGTCAGACTCTGGATATATTTTGAAGGCAGAGGGCCATGCTTGCCTAGCAAATAAGATGTAAGAGAAACCAAGTTGTCAAGGATGAACGGTAAGCTGTAAAGAAAAAAGTTTCTATCAATCATTTTGAGGCAAAACCCTAAATTGACAATACAGTACAGCTGTTACAAATATCCTGATTTATTAGCTCTCATCACATTTTAAACCTCCTTTAGTCCACCCCTCCTTTTTTCCTCCCACAAACATAATAATGGAAGTCTAGACTGAGTAACTACTACAGACAGATGAAGTTTCTTCTCTGAGAAGCTATGCATATCACTGCAATGACAACAGACACCACAAGACAACCCAGAAGGCAAGCTCAGACTAGTTAATGTGTGAGGGCTAGCCAAGCAGCAAGCGAAAGTTCCTTTTACCATTTATTGTCTATGTGACTTTGGGTAAGTCATTTCTCCTCCTCAATGATTCATTTCTTTGTCTTAAAGTAAGTTTAATATTATTCACAGGATCATTGTGTGTTCTGTATGAATGAATAGAAGCCAAGCACTTAAGAGTAAGCAATATATATTCAGGCAGTTGCAACTGTTACCATCATTATTGTTAAGTGTTATCATTATTTCTCAATATCTAGATTATTTTTATGAAAAATGGTAACTAAGAAGCCGATGAGTCTAATACAAATTTCAAAACTAAGAATAACTGGATGCTAAGATTAGGTTATACACTAAGTATATACTAAGATACACAAATACAAAGACACATTAAGTTGCCAGGAGGTATCAGTGAAGTCTAATTAATTATACAGACACTGAAACTCTACAGGACAAGTATTACCCCTTTGTGTGTTTGGGAGTAGAATGGGGAAAACCTGGATACATACATAACATCCCTGTAATTTAAAGAAGCTCATCTATCATAGAAGACCTATAAACTTCTCTGAATCTTCCAATACTCGCTGACTGGAGATATGTTTCAAGATATAACATGGTACATGAGCACTTCAATTTTTGATATATACTGGAACCAAGAATTCTTAAAGTACAGTTTTAAAATGTTTGCTAATAATCTATCAATATAATTCAGAAGTTCAAATACCTACAGCTACAAATATATACAGCTATGTAAAGATATACATATCTATATATTCACACTATTTAACTTAAACAAATCTGTTCTCTTCTCCCAGCCTCTAATACTGGATGAATTTCTACCAAAAACATCCCTGAAGAGCAGAATTTACCTAACCAGTGATTCTAAGAAACCTAGTTGCATCTTAGAAGCACCTTGGAGAACTTTAAATATGGAGTTGAACCTCCATAGTTGACCACTTCCCTACACTGACCACCTCTCAAGTTGAGCTAATTTTCACAGCCCAGACGTACACCACATGTACCTCAGTCCAATAGGCCTTGTTCTTTATGTTGACCACCTCCATATGTTGACCAGCGTGTTACAGTCCCTTGGTGGTCAACTGATAGAGGTTCTACTGCCTAGCCCTAGATTTCTGGTCTAACAAACCACTGTTGAGAACTGGTTAGATAAATCTTATAAATATTATTTATTGAATCTGGAAGACAGAGACAACATCACTTAAATGGTGAATTAGTATTTCTGAGTTTAAAAACTAGCATCACCATATAAACTGGGTTCTGGATTGAGAGGACACTATAGCCTAGGCTAGAAATCCTTTTAACCTGCCCTGTATGCTCTCAAACGATCCTGAATCTGCAAAATAAGAGTTGGCTGTCTTCTAAATGTCCTGTTAAAAATACCTGATTACTGAAACTTAGATTTCTTTCCAGCCAAACAACAAAAAAATACTATTCCTTTGTTTTCTGGCAAAATCCTTCTAAGCCTTACCACCAAATAGCTGGTTATAATTACTTTCCTCCCCTTCTCTGTTTCCTTAGTATAGTCTATAATAAACCTGTCTCTAAGAAATGTGGATCTTCTTTTCGTTTTAATTTTTCCTTTTTTTTTTTTTTTGAGCCAACACTTAAAACATACAGCCTCTCCAGATATTAGTGTACTACATAGAGGAAAAATTATTTCCAAATGTTTTTGCCTGTCAACATTGTACAGTACTAAGCAATAGCTTTCTATAATAAACCCATTTATTAATTCATCCCTTTAAAATACAACGCATACTGAATATTATATGGTGGACATTTTTTTCAGGTACTTGAGGCTATGACAACAATTAAGACAGATCTAGCTTTAATATCCTTCTAGATGTATAAATGTAAAAATAAAGTATGGCTGCAATTCAAAGATGTCTAAAGTGTAGGTTTAAGATAAAAGAAGTCTAAAATAACATTAGAAACATCATATGGAGTCACAATTCACTAAATGCCTACTATAAACCAGATGTGTTAGTCTCTTTATAGACGGTACTCACTTAATAAAGCTGCTGTCCTGAAAAGATGAAATTGCCATTTATAAGAAATTAAAGGGATCCAAACAATGAGAAAATTATTTCCCTTAGCAGAGTTTAAATATGGCTTTCCACATCAGAGGGAATGTTCCAACCTAACGTCAACAAGAATGAATTATGAATCGTGTCAATTCATTCACACAAAAAAATTTTTCAGATTAATTCAACGAGAGTAACTGTGAAAAGATATATGGAATAAAAAAAGGAAATCAACTTGTCACAAAAATAAATTTCCAATTTCAAATCTTTTTAAGTTGTAAATTATGCAAACTATTTTTAAGCAGAATGCATAAATACCCTTCTGCAGATACTGCTAGGCTACCGAGCTTATGATAAAATAGTACTAATAAAGATACTGCAAAACCAATAAAATAAAACATTACTAGATTAAGTGATCAGTCCTTTAACTTTTTTTTTCCTTCTTTTTAACAAACTCTAGTCCAAACCCAAAGTCACCAAAATCAATCACAGGAAATTCACAGGAATTCACAGGACTGCAATTCAGGCCCATGAGAAAATTGGGTGACTTTACCCAACAGCCACCTCCAAAATCCTTCCTTCTTCCCCTTACTTTTTAAAGAGAATGGGAGTGGGGGACAGCCAAGTGGGGTCAATTGGTAAGGTCCTAGGGAACTGACTCAGGCCAACCCAATTCTCCAACTCCAAGAGGACACCCTGATTCCAAAATGGGAATTCGCTCCTCAGTCACGCCAAGGCTCATCCATTCCCTGTGCTTTTTAAAGGAGAAACGCTCTCACCCTTCTCGCGCACAACTTGGCTTGCAGCTACAGGCGGGGTAGCGCCTGGGAACCTCCCAGGCCGCCCCCGCCCAGCCCTGGCCGCTCACCTAGAGACCAGGGCCAGCTCCTGTCACCCTGAGACCCGCGCGCACACACCCCCGCCCCCAGGCCGCCAAGTTTCCGCGGCAGCTCACTCGGGGGTACAAGCCGGGGCGCCGCGGTTATACGCACGGAAACCCCGTTATGCGCCGGTCACGGAGACCTGCTGAGAAAGCAGGCGCAGCCCGGCAGCGCCGACGCGGGGCGAGCAGCCGGGGCCCCGCGGTCCCGGGTGCGGGGGTGGAGGGCCGCGGCGGGGGCGCTCACCGTCGATGTTCTCCCGGTCGCTGATGTGCTGCAGGTTGCAGCCCGTGTCCTCGCGGCTCAGGTCCGTGTCGGGCCGGTAGGACTCCAGCCGGGAGTGGGCATTCCTCCGGAGCTTGGGGCTGGACGACACGCAGCACGAGGTAGTGTTCCCCATCTTCGGCGGCCCCCCGACTCCGGCTGCTCTGGCCTTCCTCCCGGTCCCCGGGCACGGGCGCGGGGCGCGGGCGGCGGGGGCGTGGAGGGGAGGCCCGCCCGCTCGTCGCCGCCGCGGGAGGGGGCGGAAGCCGCGGCCGGCCGCCGGGTCAGCAGCGGCGGCGGCGGCGGGGCCTCGCCATGGGCGGCGGCGGCGGCGGCGGCGGCGGCGACGAGCGGGCGGCGGCCCCGGCTCCCCCTCGGCCTCCGCGCGCGCGCCCGCCCCGACCCGGACGAGCGCTGGGGTCGGCGCGACTGCGGCCGCCGCGCCTACCTCACCCCGCCGCGGCCATGGCGGGCGGCGCCGCGCAGGCCGCCTCCCCCGACCCCGAGCCGCGCTTCCCGGTAGGCGGCCGGCTCCCCGGCAAGAGGTTCCGGTTCAAGCCGGGGACGAGCGCGTCCGCTCCGGCCGGCGGGGAGGGCGGGCGGGCGTGGGCGCAGCCCCGGGGCCCGGCGAGGCGCGGCGCGGCGCGGCGCGGCCGGAGGATGCTCGCGCGCCCTCCCCCGCGGCCGTCGGCGCCCGCCCTCGCCGCACCCCCGCCCCGCCCCGCCCCGCCCCGTCGCCGCCTCTTCCCTCTGCCCTGGAAGCAGATCGGCGGCCGAGAGGAGGGCCCGGCGGCGCGGCGCGGCGCGGCGCGGCCCGGCTCGAGTGTGGGGTCGCTGTGGGGGCCGGCCAGGCGCGGGCGACGTCGTGGGGAGCCGGGCGCCCGGCCGCCCTTCCCCGCCGGGTCTCCGCCTCCTCCGGGGCCGCGGCGAGGCGCCTGCGCCGGCTGAGAGGTGTGAGCGGCGGCGCTGCGCCCCAGTCCCCCCGGGGCCCGGGCCCGCGGACGGTGGGCTGCGCTGGCGTCTCCGCACCCGGGGGCTTTTTCTTTTTTAAATGTTTAAAGGAAGCCGAGCCTCAACTTTGGCGTTCTCCCTTGTTATTTTGGGCTTCGTCGAGGACTCGGTGATGACCTTGTTTTAAGCCCTAAAATAAATCTTGGGGCCCCCAGGGCTTTTTTGACGTCCAGGTAGCTGCAGGGTTTTCTTGGGGTTTTTTGTTTGTTTTTTTAGTTCCTTGGAGATGAATGTGAGGTAGAGATAAGTAAGTTAACACGACTCACCAGCTATCCTTGTTTTGTTTTGAAAATGCTGTCTGGTTTTGTCATATTGGGAGCAGGGTCTGAACTGGGGCCGGTGAACTAAGATTAAGGTGTATGACAGCGGCTGGCGAGGACAAGACTTCCAATGAATGTTGGTTCCTGTCCCCTCCCAGCCCCGCGTACAGCTGTCCCGACCGGAAAGTTTGTTGTTTCTTGCCTTTATGGTAAAGAACGTAAGGTGTAGAAAAGACCTTCCCAGTCCTTTAGCCAAACAGTTGATGAAGGAATCCTGAGAAGCTCTGGGGGAGAAATGTTTTTGAACAGGAGAAAAATTAAAAATACTGGTACAGCCTTCTTCATTTTATGTAAGAGAGAACGGAGAGGCCCAGAGAAGTGAAATCCCTTGATTAGCCCAGGTCTCAGAACTAATTAGTGACTGAACCAGGCACTAAAAGAGAAGGAATAAGAGAATTGGTATCTGTCTAGCAGCAACAATATGTGGACATCTTGTCAAAGGCTTTATAAACATTTCACTTAATTCTCTACATCTAGTCGTTTTTGTTTTTGTTTTGAGACAGAGTCTCACTTTGGTGCCCTGGTAGAGTGCTCTGGTGTCACAGCTCACAGCAACCTCAAACTCTTGGGCTCAAGCGATCGTCTTGCCTCAGCCTCTGGAGTAGCTGAGACTACAGGCTCCTGCCACAACACCCGGCTAGTTTTAAAGATGGGGTCTTGCCCTTGCTCAGGCTCGTCACAAACATCTAGCCATTTTTTAACCTGTGGTGTCCTTTTATCTACAGTGATGTGTGCACATTTTATTAGTCCATCAGTAGAAAGTTCTATACTCTTAACTGTTTTAATGCTGTTGGTTAGGATGAGTGGCAGAATGTCCCTGGAAATAAATGCCTGCAAAGTGATGGTGCTGACCAGATGAGAAAGGAAATGTAAAAGGGACATTGTAAAGAATTGCAACCCCAGAGAGAGTGGGTAGAGAACAGCAAGACAAAAATAGTGTTCTTTACTAAAGCTGTACTGACCTTCCCAGGAAGGTTTGATTGGGGCGTCCCTGGGAGTCAGTGAATGTGTCTATTTAGATATTCTGGGGTCAACTGTGTGGCCAGATGGCTGAACACTAGGGTGAGGGGTTCCACTATTGTCTGTCCTGATTACTGCTGTGTAATTTGGGGCATGTATGAATGGAAAGTATCCAGTTATTGAACCATATGTGTATGACATATTCACTTAGGCCATTAAGCACTTTCTATGTAAATCATAAAATTTATAATATTCATGAACTGTTTGAAGGGCTTAAGAAAAAAGAGAGACAATTGGCTCGGTGCCTGTGGCTCAAGCAGCTAAGGTGCCAGCCACATATACCTGAGCTGGCGGGTTCCAATCCAGCCCAGGCCACCAAACAACAATGACGGCTGCAACCAAAAAATGGCCGGGCGTTGTGGCGGGCGCCTGTAGTCCCAGCTACTTGGGAGGTGGAGGCAAGAGACTCGCTTGAGCCCAGGAATTGGAGGTTGCTGTGAGCTGTGATGCCATGG